>SOPF01027668.1:29034-51446 GCA_012979155.1 Hypericum perforatum | reverse complement strand
ATAATAATAATAATAATAATAATAATAATAATAATAATAATAATAATCAAGGGCAGGATGGCGCGTCAGGGTTGATCAAGGCAAGGATCGCTTCGCATCCTCGTTACCCTCGCCTCCTCGACGCTTATATCGATTGCCAGAAGGTTATTTCCCTACCTAAACTTATATTCCCGTTATTTATTTATTTTAATCTCTTATTCCTCGGGATCTACTAAAAATATTAAAGAAGAAACACAGCGTCGAGACGCTCCAAGGATGGATTTTCTCTTTTTCAATATAGTTTATCTACGTATTTTCGTTATTATGTTTTTCTTTTTTTCTTGCGTGCTCGGGGTTACTTCGTTTGGAACTGAACTTATATCTCTTGACTTATTTTTTTTTTCCTTTCTATTTTGCATTTTTGGGAGGTTGGTGCACCGCCGGAGATGGCATCTGTACTAGACGAAATCCGGAGAGATAAAGAACTCTACAAGCGAGACGCCGCCGTTTTGTCCACGTGTCATGGACCTGACCCGGAGCTCGACGAGTTCATGGTTCACCTTTTCCTTCCACATACTGCCTCGAAGATCGATGCTACAAATGTTTTTTTTTTCTTAATTTTCGTTGTTCTAATTAATTTCATTGGTAAGTTAAAATACGATCCTCGTATGTATTGTACAGGAAACGTACTGCGACGTGTTGGTAAAGTATAAATCGGATCTCGAAAAGCCGTTCGACGAAGCAACGCGGTTCTTGAGCGAAGTTGAGGTCCAGCTGCGGAATCTGTGCACCGGCGTCTCCATTAGAACCTCTTCCGGTCAGTTATTATCTGCTTTATTTATACTCTATAATTTAGAAAATGAGAGAATTCCCTGCCGCGTCTGTGTCTAATTAATAACCCACCGTTGAAAACCCAGAAACCCTAGGCTGAGAATTTGATTTGGGTATTGGAGTTTCCCGATTCCTCAAGAGTGAAAAAGAGGATATTTAGGCCAAGTGACCATTTGGTCTAGCGATATTTGGGGTGGGGTGGGATGGGGTGAAGTCCAGGTTCGATCACAATTGTAATAAATTATGATTAAAAAAAAAATTAGGTTAACATTTATTCAAGTGACCATGATTTCACGTGGTCTTCGACACACACAGTGAGCGAGTGAGAATGAACGGGGAGAGCTAGAGGTTATCCGGATATTTGTCCAAAATAGTGTCCCTTTGAAATTAATCCCAAACATGGTGTTCGGCAATCGAAAATTATTTTTAACTTGGATTTGAAAATTTATTAAAATTTTTGATCTGTGGAATTGCGAAATTTATTTGGTCTGAAACCTAAAAAAAGTTAGATAGTTAATGATTTTGGTCCAGAAAATTTGGTAGAAATTAATGATTTTGACAGCCGAAAATAACTAACAAAAACATTTAGATAGTTAATAGCCAACATAATGAGTGCGTTCAATTACATTCGAATTTGGAAAGAACAAAGATTTGGGAAGAGAGCATTTAAGCTTAAAAAATAGTCATCATTTGTGTTCTTCCGAAATTGATTTCCGTTTATTAGCTCTTAGAAAAATACTGAAAATAAATACGCTCAAAACTCAAAAGGCCAAATAATAAATAGCCTGCATAATGCCCGGAAAAAATAGCCAAGGTGAGTTTAAATATATTTTAAGTGAATTTTTTTTAAAGTAAATTGAATTAATTCACCATTGTAGTAGTACATACACCTTGGTTCCGATTGCAGTGTACAATCGATATTACACCATTAATTCAATGATTGCAGAAATAGCAAAATATATTGTGAGCTTAGAGCGTCGGATAGGCTGGACCAGTCGATCCACCGGAAATACTCCTTGTTACAAGGGACAACAGCCGACCGGGCTCAATGACAGCTCCGTGGATGACGTTAGAAACCAATCGTTGCGAATGTTATAGACGTAGATACTCTACTCGAGGTGACTCATTTCATTTTCTATCAAACATTCACTGGATTAAATATATTCACCATTAAAGATACTCTACTTCATAGTGTTAAATCGTATATTTTAAAATAGACAATGGCTCATTTATTTTTCTGAATATTTTTAATCCAGCTTATATTTAAAAAAGAATAAGGCTTTATTTTTATCTAACAACAGAATGGATCATTATAAATAAAGTATCATTTGTTTGAAAAAGTTTAATGTATGTTATTATGCACTCATTTTTTGAAAGTTTATTCAATAAATGAATTAGACATTATAGGTGAGTTTCTCGAAGCCTGCCAATTTACATTTTTTTCTTCCCAATTAATTATTTTGTTGCCTATTGGTTATATAAACTTTTAGTTATATCAAATTAATTAAAATTTTCCAAATTCTCGTGAACTCAATTTAAACTAAAATTCTCGAGATCCGGATCGAACTCTGCACAGATCGAACTACACCTAGATCGGACCACACTAAGGTCAAAAATTTGGTTCGATTTGTGCCATAGTTTGCATTAAGTTTTTGATTTAGGGCAGATCAGAAATTTTAACGAATTTTTAAACACATGTTCGGGAAGTGAATATATTTATTATATAAGAAAGGCAGCTCGGGAAGTGAATCTAGCTCAGAAGGACGGAAATAAATTCAGTTCCTCGGGTGTGAGATCCTAGTCTAGAAGATTAACAAATCCAATCGGCAACATGCCATGGCTTCTCGGCATTAATTTATAAAACTGGAGTTATAAAACTGGAGTTTATAGCTGTCAACTAATCTGCTGGGCTGGATCAGTAAGGAATAAGAACGTTTATAGCTCCACGGGAACGATGTTTTGGGTTTGGGGACTTCTAAGACACTATGGGATTAGCACTTTTTTTTCTTTCACGCCAGTGATAGTTGATTATTGTGTTTCAGCGGTAGAATACACATTGTCTAACTTCAGAGGTTCTTGCCTTTTTACCAAAATACCGTGTGACCAAAAACCTTGAGTTAATTTATTGAAGTACCATTAACTCTAAAAAAAACCTCGAGTTAATTTGAACAATTCCTTGAATGAGGTGGGAAATTGTCGGTTACCTGATTTATTGTCATGTGATGACGTGTAATTTAGTCAACTTGAACTTTTTCCTGATGTTCAATGAGGTGTTCTGTGATTCATATAATATTTTATAAGAATTAAAATTCACTTAATATTTTGGTGCAACAAGTTATGTGGTTCATATATTATGAACTTTTAGTTGAACTCCCGTGTTTAGGTAATGGTTTTCAAATCGGAAGTATTTTACGTTACCTCTTGATGTTGTAAATAGATTACTCAGTGTGCTAATTCATCCAAGTGAGTGTAATTCTTCATATTTTTGCGTAGCATTTACTCTACTGGTTTTACAAGATCCTGCCGTTAAACTTGAAGCATTTTTTTTGTAGATAATCTTTTATTACACGGTTGACCCTTTGATCTTTGTACATTTAACTCTTGCCCAGTTTATCCCACATAACTTCATTTGCAAAGTCGATTCCACCAAGTAGTTGGGAATGGTATACCAGACTTCCAACTCGACTAGTTAGGAATGTTATTTCAGGTCAGGGACCAGAATTTCATATGCCGTTATTAATCAACCACGTGATATTAACAAACATAAGAAATCTTTTGCAGCTGCACATTAGCATAACCTGATGAGCATATGCTACTTCTGAATTTTTTGTGATTTAATAGTACTCGAGTTTCGGAATTGTGTGGTTAAGATGATAACACGCATAAGTGCTTTAACAAGTATCTCCTAAGAGAAAAAGGCGTTGATGTTTCCTCTTGCGTGGGGCAACAGGTCATGGGTGTGACAGCCTTGTGTTCTCAGATTAGGAAGTGGTTATTTTATTCTTGAAACTTGGAAGTACACTACGCTTTGTAACTAAGGCTATTTTATTTCTAATCTGCCTCAAGGTTTCTTTATTTGCTGTGCTTAAGTGGATTCTGCCTGAGCTTGCTATATTATTGGGTTTAACTTACTGGAAAAGGAAATGTCCTTTGATTCTAGTGGTGCTGCCACTGCCACTATTGTTCACTTGGATGTTCAATGACGGCTTGTATTCACGTGCTCGGATATGCTTTAACTTGATAATTGAACCCCCAAGATAATGGTAACGGATCTTTTAACTTTCTTCTGTTACACCTGAAATGACTTTACTTTACCGATGGTCTTTAGTTTAATTTTTGAAGGAAAAAAAAAACACCATTAGAAATTAAATCAAGACATGAGTGCATTGATTATTTTCGATTTGAGCAAAATTAAATTTCTATAAGATGACCAAAAAAATTGACATGGTTAATCTTTCGATTAGTTTCATTTTAAATTGCTATTACTTTTTTTTAAATGGTCAATGCTTTTTGTGGGCTTCGTACGCTACTCTATGTGGGTTTGATTTGAGGGCCATGAAATGGAACAAATTTTTAACTGTGACCCCCGTAAGTCTCTAATGACGGACATAACATAACACTCGAAGTAAGTTGTCATGGGCGAAACTTTCCGTTACTAGTTGGTCGTGTGACCTTAGGCTCTTCTAAATTTAAGTAAGTTTTTCTCTCTCTTTACATTTTCCCACGAGTGGCCTAATACAAGCAAGTTCAAACAAGAGAGAGAATACTTGAATAAAATGTTGAATGCGTATAAATGAAGGGGGGAATCCCTTATATACAACTTCTATGATACTATTCTAACTACCGCCTATTAAATGTAACTAACATTATAGGGAGACAACCACGAGTCTCGGGTCACGAGTCTCAGGAGGTGCCTATCAATCAACTATCAACTAGTCCAACCTACTAGTCTTCCCTAAAGATTTTAGAAGGTCAACACCTTCCAGTCTTCTTGCAACTCCATTCTGTAATACTTTGGGATGCTCTGGGATTAACCTCTACTCTATAATGTTGCCCCTCATGGCCTAAATCAGGCCTTCGTAAAGTTAGCCCAGGACAATTCTCTCCTACCTAATCTCATGATGTCTTTCTCGTGTCTTCAAATTTGGCAATCTCCTTAATTGCCCTTTGGCCTTCCTTTCCAATAAACCAAGCACTCCACCATACTTGGCAATACATCCCTTCACAAATTGGCCCGATGACCTTCATTTCCACTAAGTAACTTATATACAAGTACTTCTTTGCACTTGGCATTGTATCTTTATACACATTGACTCAATGGTCTTCCTCACATCAAGCACCTAAGTGACCTCCAACTCTTGTTGGAAGTCTCCCTGCTCCGAATTGACTCTATGGTCTTCCTCTTCATTGAGCTCCTTGCTGATCTCCATCTCTTACTAGAAGTCATCCTACTTCAGTGCTCCCTCACTCTTATAGGTTATAGATTGTTCTTCCTATGATACACTTCCCCATCCATTCGTACAATGCATCATATGATTCTCCTCATCCTGATAAGTTATCATAACTCATGTTCTCCTCGACTTTGGCAAGGATGCCCTCTACGCATCGTGATCCATCTTATGTCAAGAGGATCACCTTGCACTTTCTCACCTTTCTTGTTGAGATCCTCATTTGGCTGACTCCTAGGAGCTATCTTGGCCTTGTGATACCCCGCTTTGGCTAACTCCCTTATGAGGTCAGCTTTACCTTCCTACAGAAGCTCCTTTATTATCTCACCAACCTAGCCCACTAACTCTATGTGGGCCTATATGACTTTACCTTCTAATGAAGGCTTCTTCTTTAGCTCTACAAACTAACCCACTAACTCCTCGTGGGTATTATAACTCCTTTGGCCACTCTGTCCTTCCACTTCATAAACTTGTGGTCCACCCTTAACCCAAGTAGAAGCTCCTCCAATGACTCTATGAATAGCTCTTCCCCAAGTTCCCCTGCAACTACTTAGTGAACTTTGACATCGAGTGCCCTTGATCTCATTCCTCTTACAACATTACAACCTTTGTGTTACAGCTCTCCCTTGAAATCTTATTGCTTATCACCATATCCTCGATCACTCTATTTGAGTAATCTCTTTACTTGATAAATTTGGTTGGCTTCTCCATAATCGACTTGGTATTATTAGTTAGCTCTTCTGCAACCAACTCGACCAGATCATCCTTCATTTGAATTGTTGAGTCTTCTTGAAGGTGGTTCTCGCTTCTCCCCAATCGGTACATCATAAGTGATGGGCAACCTTGGTGTATCTACGTGCACCTCATGAAGTCTTTTGTGGTATAGGAAAGAATGTATCGACTCCTTCAATAATCTCCTCTTTGACTCCTTGATCCACTTTCGAGCTTGCTCCTTGTGCTCTATATCTTTACTAGTGGTCATGACCCTACAAACAAAAGTATTGATGAGTATAAGTGATAGCATTTCTATCGGGGCTTCTCATAATTCCTTTAACTCTCAAGATTCTACCCCTTCTCTAGGTAGGAGCTTTCTCACTAGCTCTGTGACCTCTATATCATCATTTTCCTCGACAATGCTTGTGATCTCCTTCATAATCATATCCTCCTTAGACACCAACCTTGCCTCCTTCTTTCATATCTCGTGTATCTCCTCATATTCATCATGCCTTTCATCATGCATAGCTTGTACTTCCTCGCATACTACTTCCAACTTCTCATCATGTCCTCCCACGTATTAGATTCATCCTTGAGCTTTCTATACACTTTCTCATATACCTTGTCTGCTCCTCTTTTAGCATCATCTTAAGCTGGGCCTTCTTTGGACACACACTCACCCTGTGAGGTTCATCACAAATAAATTACCCTTGCAACTTTGACTTCACTCACTCCTCATAAACCACCTTCTGATTTAACTTTCAGAACTCTCTCAAAGGCTCCTTCTTCTATGTGGGTAGTTCAGGGACCACAACCTTCTCGTGCACCTTGTACACCACCACCTTACATTCCTCATACTCTTATGTTCATGCTAGCATTCTTGCTCTAATGGGATAGCTCTTTGCAAATGATACACTACAGAATCTTATGCCATCTTCATCCTCTCCACCACTGAGTCTTTACTCAATTATTGATTAACCATGTGGTCATTGCAAAGTCCATTGCATAATGTGAGAGCACTTCATTCTACTCCCATGACCACTCCTTCAAAGAAGACATTTAACAGTTTGAACTCTTTCAAGCCTTTAATGCCTTTTTTTGTACCGCATATCTCTTACACCTACTGTTGTACACTTTCTTCATGCACAAACTCTCATAGTCACACATATTTATCGTGAGCATCAAATTCCAAACTCAATGAACAAGCAAGTTTTATTGCACATATCTAGACAATTTTTCTTGTCTTGGTGCTAGCTGCTTCATCGAATGGCCCTTGAATCCTTAGTTAGAAACTATCATCCTTGCTATGGTATTCCTCAATACGTTGAACTCTCTCCTCTAATACCTAGCAACTATTTTGAACACCAAACTTTACCTTTATGATCCTCCTTCTAAAGGTAGTCTCTCTATCTTGAAGTACAGACTCTTCCTTACGAGACACTACCATCACCTTGGTAAGCACCCCTTCTAGCTTCTTTAAAATGCAGCCTTCTTCTAGCTAGTTCTTTTTCTACGAAGCCATCAAAACTGCTCTATTACCAACTATCACAGGTAAAACATTCCCTCGGCACTCTACCAAGAGTGGCCCAATACAAGCAAGCTTAAACAAGTGAGGGAATACTGGAATGAAATATTGGGTGATTACAAATGAAGGGGTAAAGCCCTTATATATAACTCATACGATATTATTAAATATAACTACCATTCTAGGGAGGCAACCACGAGTCTCGGGAGGTGCCTACGAGTCAACTATCAACTAGTCCAACCTACTAGTTTTCCCTAAAGCTTCTAGAAGGTCAACACCTTCGAGGCTTCTTCCAACTTCCTTCTTGAATACTTCAGAATGCTCGAGGGTGTTAACCTACTCCATAATGTCAACTAGGGGTGAGCAAAATAATCCGAATCCGAAATCCGAATCTGAAATCCAAAATTTTTTCAGATTCGGATTCGGATAATTCTACGTTCGGATTCGAATTTGGATTATTCAAAATTTTTATTTCGGATTCGGATTCGGATTATCCAAAATTTTTATTTCGGATTCGGATACAAAAAATTAAATTCGGATTATCCGAATATCCGAAATATTAATTATATAATATATTTTTTTGGGGCTGGGCTTAGAAATGAATTATTTTATACTTAAAAATAATATTTATATTGTATATAATATAATATAAATAATTATTTTATACTTAAAAATGTATTAAAAAATAATTTCGAATGGAAAGTATAATGAAAAGTAGTATATTTTAAAAAATTTGAATAGTTCGGATTACCCGAATCCGAATCCGAAATAATTCGGATTTAATATTTCGGGTAATTCCTTATTCGGGTTCAGATTCGGATAGAAAAAATATAATTTTGGATATTTCGGATAATGGCAAATTCGGATTTTCGGATTCGAGTTACCCAAAATGCTCACCCCATTGTTAACCCTCAGGGCTAGATCAGGCCTTCATAAAGTTAGCCTCTGACAAAGTGCCTAGAGTATGCACTAATTCACCGCACGTGCCTCTCAAGTGGCCCCCTTCAACCTATCATTTCGCGCTAATCATCCTTCTCTGGTTGGCCAAGGAAATGGCTCGTACGGGCCCATCTTGGTAGCTAATCCAAGTTGGCTGTTAAGCCCAGTTTTTGTTTTCTTGCTTTTTGCATGATGAACCTTTTCACTTTTAGTACATGGACTTGGCGTTATGGGATGGTACTTGGAATGCACATGAATTGTAAATTTTACCGTCGCTATGTTCTTGAACGTCCTAGCTAAAACAGTTTTTCGACTGTATTTTCCAATGTTCGTTGGAAGCCGAATAAAATGTTTTCCCGGGTGAAGTCTTTATTGATACAAACTATTTCTAGTAATACTCTAGATGCGCTAGTGTATTTGATATTTGTCATTCCTTGCTCTCAAGTGGACATATTGTTCTGGTCCCATGCACCCAAGTTGAGGAAAGGCGGCCGATAGGCATTTTCTTCATTCCTCAGGCTAGACAACATGTTTGTTAGCTCGAATCAAGAGGCATGTATGGATTTGGGACTTGCTTTGATTGAATTGCATTTGGTTAATAGTTATGTGCACAGAAGAAGGTGCAGTGTCGTTGGATGGATTTGGTATTTGCTCTGATTAAAATTGCATTTGCTTGATGGTCATGTGCACAGATGAAGGTGCAGTATCGTTAGATGAGGAGTTGAGTGTAGGAAAATTGGATATCTACAAGAACAAACCCAGTGTGGAAGACCAAGATCTTAAAGACAGGCTGCTGCGAAGGTTCGGAAGCCATATTGGTTCACTGAAGCTGGAATTCTCAAAGAAGAAAAAGAAAGGAAAGCTGCCAAGGGAAGCCAAGCAAGCGCTGCTGGAGTGGTGGAACATTCATTATAAATGGCCATACCCAACTGTATGTATCCATCCTCCCTACGACTTGAACACTCCTGTGCATGTACTACGGACTCGTGAAGCAGTCCAGATTAAATTACCTTTGCAAAAACTAACGTGAACTTCATGTCTCTTGCTTTGCGGGAGTAGGCTGACATTGACATTAACGTTATTATTGGCGGATGACAATGCAGGAAGCAGATAAGATACAATTGGTAGAATCAACGGGGCTCGACCAGAAACAAATCAACAACTGGTTTATTAATCAGAGGAAGCGGCACTGGAAGCCTCAGAGAACAAGAAATTTGCGGTGATGAATAGCCTCTCGGGGCAGTTCGATGACTGATTTGTGTACATCCCGATGGGACGAAGCTTGGCAGGAGGACTGATCTATCTGTTCTAAGTCCACTGTGAGTAATGGTTTCATGTATATTCTTAATTGCAAACTCAATAGGCATTGATCTCGAGTGGGAGAAATGTATCTTGAATCAACTGACTAGCATTCGTGAATGGAATGTCCTTGCTAGCATCATTTCTGAAATATGCTTACATAGTTTTGTATAACTTGACCATTGGGGGGGATATGGTCAAATATAGCATCATTTTTGTATAACTTGTCCTTTTTGTCTTTTACCAATTTGAACAATTTATGTTTTCGAGACGGGGGCAAACGAGCGGGCCTGGACAGATATTTACAGACCAAATTTTTTACACGGCGAAAAATATAATATATAGAATGAACTTTTGCAAGCAAATAATGCAAAAATAGAATATATTGGATCACAAATCATCACCATACTTCTAAGAGCTTCAACCAGAAGTTGTTTGCATGTTGCATGCCAATTAAAGCTTCCATGGAACAGTAATGTTCGGAGCCGTGTCTCCACCGTCATGTCCGTTCGGGCATCAACGTTAGAGGTCCTCAGGGACTTCTTGCTTCCTGCATCATGATTATAAGCACGCATTGGCTGAGATATCTCGAGGCCATTAACTATTCTTGTCGCGATCTTCCACATTTAACAGGAATTTGTGCAATAGTACAATCAAACCTTCGTTGGAGTGATGTAATGTTACCTTTGCATCTTACTTCAAGAAACTCCTCATCGTTCTACCCGGCACAGAACAACTGCATTTCAAGTTCTCCACAAATCATTCTCAGGAACTGATCACAAGGCAAAAAAAGATGAGAATGTCAAAATGTCATGGCCTTACCGGCGGCGTCTCATATGGCTGACCATCCAGCTTTTCAGGCACGACCTATGAGGATCATCGACGATAGGCCGAAGATTACATTAAATGACGAAGAGCTTGGTGGGAGTGTGGAAGTGAAACCACATGAACAAGGGAACTTGAAGCGACCTATGCTTATTCTCCCGTCCTCTCTTGCGTTGAGTTGGTGCTTTCTGGTGCACGGATTCTTGGCTTCTCACACACATGGACCAATGGATGAGTCTCTATACTAGTGGTATGAACAAGGAGGTCTCGCTAGTGTTATTTAGCGCCATCCTTTGGGGAATTTGGTTGACGAAAAAATCGGCCTATCTTCCAAAGCAAACGATGCAACAGGAAGTTTATTATTCAATTTATTTTGCCTCATATTCACGAGTGATTAGGTTGGCCTAACTCAATTTCAAACTTAGGTCATCAATTATTGTATTTGCATTTACTTAGTTTGAAGAATTAGGAATGTCTATCCCTGTTGCTTGTACATAATATTTTTTGCCTATAGAGCTTAATCCATTTAATTGTTTTTGAAAATTTACGCCAAAGTACAACGCTAAAGAAAAGGTAACCTTTACTTAGTCATATCATACTAATTTCATGACTTATTTTAAATTGACTACTTGTTAAGTTTAATACCTTGCCATTACAGCCATATGATTAGGTGTCTGGAGGCAGCATGTATGAAGGTAGGCTGGAAAGTTCAACTATTATAATATGAGATCTAAACTTTACACATTGATCTGGCTCTGTATTTTATTCAAATGATTTATGATTTTCTCAATACTTCATTAATATATATGACTCTTAATCCTCGGTGTTAACTTACTTCCAAAAAATATACAATTTTTTTTTTGGTCGAGAAGAAAAAAATAATTAAATTTCTTATGTGTATATAGTAAACCCCAATTATTGTAGTTTTTGTCTCATCACGTGTAGATTAATTGACAAACAAACTGTTTTTACTATCAAGAGATTTTGAATCTTAACCTTTGAAAAGTTAAATTAGTTAAGAATTTTTGCTATCCAAATTCAACCTGAAATAAATACGAGTAGATATTTGGATATCATGTCGTATCAACCAAAATTTATTTTTTCTTTAGCTTTTTTCAATAGTTTACATGTATACATTCATTCATATAGAAGCCTTCACTTAGATGTCCATAAAGTTTACTTTAATTATCATAAAAAAAATTAAGTTTACTTTAATTGTTTAAAACAAAAGGACATTCCAAAGAATGTTATCCACAGTTTTATAGAATGGTTAATTATTATATTACATTTGGCTTTTTCACCGTCCAATTTAGTTACCCTGTATTGAATATTAGTGGTGCTGAACCCACCAAAATTATTATTAATTATTTTTTTCATAAAAATGTTTGCATTTCCTTGATATTCAAGTTACAATGATGGAGACCCGCTGGCGACGGCGCGCTACCATCTTAATTAAAGTTTACTCCAAAAACAGCCGTCTGCCACCACTAAAAGATGCAACCCCATGTCCACCCTAATCCCAAACCTCCTAACCAAACAGCCGTCTGCCACCACTAAAACCCCCAAACTCCACCCTCTGGTTTATATTCTGATTGGCTTTCATCCCGGGACCAGGTAAGCTCGGACTCTTCCCACTCTCTCATGACTTTCAGGTCATCCACAGTCACGTTGTATGTCGACGGCATTCCAAGACAATGGAGGCACGAGGAATTGCGCAGCCTGTTCTCCAAACATGTCAAGGTTCTGGATGTTTTTGTCCCAACTAAGCTCTCTAAACACGGCACAAAGTTCGGATTCGTTCGAGTTCCTCTTGGCAAAGAGTTCTGGTGCTATCAAGAATCTTTATGGGAGCTTTACTGGTGGAAGTAAACTGCTGGTTGATGTTTCCCGATTTGAGCGCAAGGTTAATGGTACCAGAAGCAATCCTATCCCCCAGCGGAATGCTCCCATCAAAACAGGGTACTCTTTCTTGGATGCACTGAGAAATGGTGCTCCCCGTAGCACGAAGCCCTGTACTGACCCCATACTACAGAAGGCACCGATTGTCTTCTCCCCGCCAAGCCATCCGTAATGGCTCTCGAGGAGTTTTATTGTGCTGGTAAAAGATGCTATGCAAGGTCTATGTCTGGACGCTATGCTTAGCGAACTTGATTGCCCCTATATCTCCATCCGTCCGTTAGGGGGGCTTCACTATCTGATATCCTTTACAGAGGTCGAAGCAAAGGATTCATGGAAACTAAGCCTCTCAGCCCACTTTCAAGAGGTTCTGGACTGGTCACCCTCGTTTACACCCAAGCTGAGAACTGTTTGGTTATCCTGCAGTGGCATTCCGCTCAATGCGCGCTGCAATGAATTCTACAAGGACCTAATAGCATCCTTCGGTATCCTTGTCACGGCGGAGGAGCGGTGCAACCCGCTTATGGTTGAAGTCTTACTACTGGTGCATACCAATATCCCTAGTCTCATCCGTAACACCACTCAAGCCCTGATTAGCGGCGCTCCCCATTCCATCACTATACAAGAGTTTGTCAGGACTGATGTGGTTTGGAATAAGACAAACTTAAGCCAGGATACTAGTTTGTTTGAACCAGAAGTACTTCAAGCGGTCGGAGAAACTCCAGCTAGGTCCGGTGACATGTCTTTGGAAGTCCCTCTAGGTGCTCCAACCTCGGCACTACCACAGAGACCATCACCCTCCTCGGATTCCCTACCTCCGGTCAAGGCTTTGGAAACAGAGATGTGTGCACATTTGACCACGCCTAAATCCTTGGAAAAGGAAACTGATAATCCCGATAGTGGCACCCCTGACAGTGTGGGTCATAGAGCCCACTACCCGGGTACCAATGCTGCACTTGGCAATCCTAGTGCTCTCGGCTCCCGAGGAAGCACAACCCATTCTCTTCCCTCCCCGGGCCAAGAGCCACTTGCGACTATTCCTTGGATTGGGCCTTCTACTACTAATAGGCCCCATCAATCAAATAAGCTTGGGCCTTTTACTGCCATTAGACTTTCGCCAACAACCACCCCTGAATTCGTCCCAGATTCCCCCACTTCAGAAGCCCACGAGCTTAGGACCAAAGCTCAATCCCACCTAAAGGCCCAGAAAGGAGTTATCAAAAAGTAAAGGACTAGGAGGCTAAAGTCTATTAACCTTATGATTTACAACTTTAAGCCTCCTCGGAGAGCATCTAAAAGCTCCCTGGAAATGCACTCTAGAATAATCGAGGACTTAGAGATCCAGAACAGGAACAGAATTCTTTTGGAGACTTTAGGGTTACCCTCTGTACAAATAGAGGATGTACTAAGAATTGCGCATAATGTTGGTCTAGTTCACAACGATGAAGACAACTCCCTAATCAATGCCCTAAAGGAATTTCTACCCAACTTCTCTCCGCAACAAGACCCCTCCTCTGCTTTTGATGGTCAAGGTGATCCGATTGCCAAATGAATTGGGCTATCTTGGAATGCGCGGGGTATCAACACTCCAGCAAGAAGGCGTGTTATCACGAGGTTAGTTCGGAAAAACAAGGTGGGCATCCTTGGTCTTACTGAAACTAAAATGCTACAACTGTCAAGTCTCATTGCTAAACAAATGTGGAGGAAGGAGAATTTCGGTTGGGATGCAGTCCCATCCTCTGGCAGGTCTAGAGAACTACTTCTTCTCTGGAGCTCGTCCTTCTTTAGGTGTGATTCCATTTCTAAAGGCTCTCATTGGTTGTGTGTTGAAGGTTCTATTATTGCTTCAGATATTCCTTGTGCTATTCTATTAGTTTATGGCCCCTCAGATGTCTCGGCTCAACGTCAGTTATGGGAGGAATTGGTTTCCATGAAGAACTCCACTAACTCTAGTTTATGGATAGTCTTGGGTGACTTTAACGCAATCTTGGAGAGGCATGAGCGAAACGGTTGCTCAGATTTTGGTATTACTGCATCTAGTTTTTTCTGTAACTTTATCAACGAGATGAATGTGATTGATATGCCTCTCCATGGACGAAAGTTCACTTGGAGCAATAATGAAACTTTTAGTCGTCTTGACAGATTTTTGGTGTCTCCGCAATGGACTCAACTCTTCCCGGACTGCATCCAACTTGTCTTGAACAAGAGCTGTTTTGACCATAACCCTATACTACTCAGAACTAAGAATATTAATTGGGGACCTAAACCCTTTAGATTCTACTCTAGTTGGCTGTTTAAACCTGGCTTTGCGGATAAGGTGGCTACCTGGTGGAGGAACTTCGACTTGGAAATCTGGGGACCAAACAAAGGTATTTTCAAGCTTAAGCTATTAAAGGCAAAGCTCCGAACTGAATGTTTCGTCCCTTTTGCAGATATGTTTGACAGTGTTAGAATGCTTGAGGAGGAACTAGAGAGATTGGACCTCACTGATGAGAACTCTGGGTCAAATGAAGAATAGATAAGTCACCGCAGAGAGGTCACTAGGAGGATTTGGCACGAGCAGAAGATGATTGACTCTATGTGACGACAGCGATCTCGTACACAATGGGGCATATACGGTGATAGAAATACAAAATATTTCCATGCTCTCTCTAAAGTCAGGGACAACACAAACCATATCGGAGCTATACGGATCAACGGCGGCATGATCAGTAACCCTGAAACCATCAAGAGGGCTGCTGCCAATCACTTTGGAGAGCAATATAAGGAAGTCCCCTGGAAAAGACCTTCCCTAGACCCTTCTCTCTTTGATAAGATCTCCCCTGCCACTTCACCGGAACTTGAGCAGACTCCCAGTAATGATGAAATCAAGAGTGTTATTTGGAGCTGTGGTGAAGACAAAGCTCCGGGCCCGGATGGCTTCTGCTTCTCCTTTTATAAAGCATGTTAGGATACTATTACTAATGATGTGACTACTTTTGTCAACCACTTTTTTCATACTTCTTACCTACTGCCGGAAGTGAAATCTTCCTTTATCACATTAGTACCCAAAGGCCCCAACACAAATTCCTTCAAAGATTTCAGGCCAATCTTTTTGGTGGGAAGCTTGTATAAGATCATTACTAAAATCTTATCATCTCGCCTCAAGTGTGTAATGTGCCACATCATCGGCCCTGAACAATCGGGATTTATCGAGGGGAGACAGCTTCTTGATAGTGTAATGGTATGTAACGAAGTCATCAACTAGCTAAAGAAGACTAGAGGAGAGGGTCTTTTTATTAAGTTGGACTTTAAGAAAGCTTTTGACTGCGTGTCTTGGAACTTTCTTGATGATACTCTGGTCACTATGGGTTTCGGTCCATGATGGAGGAGCTGGGTTCGTGGATGCTTGTAGGGGTCGTCAGCCTTAGTTTTGGTAAATGGCTCTCCTACGAGCCTCTTCACTCTTGAGAGGGGTCTCAAGCAAGGTGACCCGATGTCCCCGTACTTATTCCTCATTGTGGCTGAAGGGCTACGACGTATGCTAATCAAGGCCAGAAACGTGGGTTTGGTCCAAAGCTTACCTTTACCGGGGATGAATGCCAATCTGAGTCTTCTCCAATATGCAGATGACACCTTACTTATCACCAAACCAAACTACTAAAACATTAGCAACCTAAAGTACATCTTATTATCTTTCTCTCTGATTTCAGGTTTAACACTCAACTTCGACAAGTGTTCAATTATTGGAGTTAACACAAGTTCCTACTGGATAAATTAGGAGGGCCACTGAGTTTTGGGGATGTAAAAGCCACTTCTTGCCATTTAAGTACCTTGGCAGCCTTCTTTCCATTGGCAGTCGTATGGTCCTTATCAGAACTGTCCTCTCAAGTCTTCCAATCTTTTATATGTCTATCTTCAAGATTCCTGCAGGTATCTTGCAAACTTTAGAAGAAAAGATGAGGAAATTTCTCTGGACGGGTGACTCTACTAGACGAGGCCTAAATCTTGTGCCGTGGAGCTATGTTTGTCTCACAGTACACAACGGTAGAATGGGACTAAGGCGGCTGGAGCTGCAGAATGAAGTACTACGACTAAAATGGATTTGGCGTTTCCTATCTAACCCTAATGCCTTATGGGCTCGGGTGGTTCGCAGCATTCATGGTGTTGCCAACCTTCCACTATCTTCGCCCCTTTCACATCTCCCCTGTCGAGATAGCATCAAGGATGTTTAGTATTCCATCTGTCAAATTGCTTCTTCTAACGCTGCCTCATCTTCCATCTTTAGGCAAAACATCGGCTTCACGCTTAGAAGTGGCAATCACATTCGAATGTGGAAAGATGTTTGGTGCACTAGTCAACCTTTGTCACACCTATACCTCAGGCTCAACTCACTCTCTACCTAACAAGAGTCTCCGATACTGTGGTTCCGACACAACCGCAATGAACAAGCTAACTGGATCTTCTCCTGGAGGTGAGAGCTGCGTGGCTGGGAAACGGACTCTTATCAACTCTTACTGTCCTCTCTCCCTCCCCTTCATCCGTGAGCAAGGACCATGATCGTATCACTTGGCTTCCTGATCCTGGGAATGCTTTCACGGTTCACGGACTGTACAACCTCCTCTTTGCAGGCTTCACACTAGTTGCACCCCCTGTTTTACAGCCGCGTTGGGCAAGACTCATACCTTCTAAAGTAAGCTACTTTCTCTAGATGGCTCTCCTAGGCCACATCAAGACGAGAGATAATCTCCAAAGGATCGGGTTAATTGGACCTGGTGATTCTATATGTCCCCTCTGCCGCACGGAGCTAGAGTCATCTAGTCACCTGCTCTTTCACTGTTCCGAGGTTACAAAGATCTGGAACTTCTTTACCAATTGCCTGAACGTAAGTTGGTGTTGCCCGATCTCCACCATGAGCTTTCTGGACTCTTGGCTTGGCCTGGTACAGGGCAAGTTTCTCAAGCAAATTTGATTCATCGTCCTAGCTGCTGTATGCTAGACTATTTGGAGAATCCGCAACCGCATCATTTTTGATGGGGTCGTCATTGAACACGGCCGTATACTGTCCTTAATAACAAGAAGTATCTCTGAGTGGATTGAATAGTCTTGCTTATCCGACGCGCTAAGCTCACAAGATGTTCTTTTATTTCTGCAATCTTTAAACTGATGGTGTAATCTCGATTGTACTCTCTGCAATCGATTCAAGACAGATGTATGTATTACTCCATTGGTGAATCAATTCAATTTACCTTTCAAAAAAAATAATTAAAGTTTACTCCACCAATATTTCATCGTTGATGAAATGCAGATGTCAAAAAAACAATTTACTAAAAGTATTCGGTTTAAATTTTATGCCCTTCAGTTTCAAAATCCAAATATTTTGGGGATGTTCCGTTTGGTGTATTTATAATTTCTAATTAAAACCATATTTAAACTAATGAGTTTCGTTGGTTATTTCTTGTCAACTAGTGCGCATTCAAATTCAGAAGTACACATACAACAAAACTTTTTCTTTGTAATATTTAACGAGTGACTATAGCTATGTTCTTTGTTGGTCAATTATGCAAATATTTGGATATAATATTGATTTGAGTCGAATTTTCTTTTGAAATTCTTTTATTTTTCACTCCTCGTCCATACTCTTTAGTATCTTAAAAATAAAAAAGATTATGTTTTTTTTGTAACGATAAATTTGCATGTGAGTATTACAGACCACTAGATCAAATGCAATTTTAGCGGAGATTATCTTCTTATATGCTATGCAATTTATAATTAATATGTTATACTTTTGTAAAAGCATGGATCACTACTCTTTAGAGTTAAAAATTATCATGCCTTATTTTAAAGAGTTATTACAAGTCTTTTATATTTCTTATATATCACACTCTGGTGTATGGTATTGATGATATTTGACCCAAATTATTTTAGTATTCTTTGATTACGGGTCAATTAGTTGCTCCTATATATGTATACTTATGGCATTGGGCTTATGTGTTATCGTGTAGAACTGTGAGATTTAATCAATTCTTACGTGGAATTATTGCACCTATGTTGTTTTAGACTCATATAGTGAAATCTACTTATCCCGTGTTTTTTACTGTCTAGGAATTTTTCATACAATTTTTGTGTGTTGCGCACTCTGGGTTGAGATCAAGGCATGCGAGGAAGTGCACGCAAAGCTCGAAGATAAATCTGATGGATACAAGGATAAGGACAAAGAGTGTGAAGAGGCATACAAGGAAATGCATACTACGTACAAAAGGAAGCACAACCCATGTAAAGAGATGCTTGAGGTGTACGAAGAGGAGGCAAAGTTGGAGTCCGAATACTTCATTTGTCCGAAAGAAGTTACAAGCATCTCGCGGAGAATGATAACATAGAGGCTGGAAAACTAGCGAGAAAGTTCCTACCTAGAGAATGGGTAGAATCTTCGAAGTTGAAAGAATCATGAAAAACCGTGATGGAGGAGCCATCACTTGTATTCACTAATGCTTTTGGTTGTAGGGTCACGACTACTAGCAAAGAGATGGAGCAGGAAGAGTGTTCTCAAAAGTATAACAATGAGTCAATGGAAAGATCATCGAACGAGTTGATACAATCTTTTATGGACCACAAGATGCCTCTTGGGGTACCATGGAGTACACTAAGCTTAACCATCACTTACAAGGTACTGATTGATGAGAAGGAAGAGCTGCCTTTAAGAGGACTCTTGGTAATTCAAGTGGGGGATAAGTTTATCTAGTTGGTTGTAGAGAAGTCAATCGAAGTTATTGAATGGGCTACAAGGAAGCTGCCCAAAGTTATTGAGTTGGTTGTGGTAAAGCTCAAAGCCAACTGAGCTGGTTAAGTTTGTTATGATGAATCCAACTGATATTATCGAATAGGAGGATCACTCAAGTAGAGCAATTAAAGATGTACTAAGAAGTGATGATATTACAAGGAAGAGTCATGAAGCAAAGGATGCAATATGGCCAAAAAACATCGAGGAAGAATCAAGATGCTAGAAGGGTTGTCGAGTACACTCGATTTCAAAATTCATGACATGGTTGTGATCGAGCTCAGGAAAGAGTTGATTATGTAGACATTAAAGGAACTCTTACGTAGGTTAAAAATGGACCACATATTTGTAAAGTGAAAAGATAGAGTGGCTAAAGGTACCAAGAATGCCCATGAGGAGTTAGTGGGTCAGGTTGTCGAGATGATGAGGGGACTTTTATAGGACGATGAAGCTGAACTCGTAAAGGAGTTGGCTAAAGTAGGGTATCACAAAGCTAAACAAGGATCTCGACAAGGAAGGCAAAGAAGTACAAGGTGATCCTCCCAATATGAGTTGGATTATGATGCACATAGGGCATCTTTATTAATGTTGAGGAGAAGAAGAGTTGTATAGCTTCATCAGTAAGTATGAAAATCATGTCATGTTGCATTGGACAAATATATGGGGAGTGTGTTATAGAAAGAACACTCTACGACCTATAAGAGCGAGGAAGCACCAAAGTGGAAAGACTTCCAACAAGAGGTGGAGGTTGTTTGGGCACTTGATGGAAAAGAAGTCTGTCGAGCCAATGTGCAAAAAAGTACTTGATTCATTGGGCACTTAGTAGAGATGAAGACCATCGAGCCAGTTTGCAAAGGTATATATTGCTGGGTACGGTGGAGTACTTGGTGCATTGGAAAGGAAAACCAAAGGGTAATTGAGAAGATTGTCAATTTTGAAACTACAACGAAGACATTGCAAAATTAGATGGGGGAGAATTATTATGGGCTAACTTTACAAAGGTTCGACGAGGCTTGCAAGGACCGACATTATCGAATAAGGGTTAATCTCGAAGTATTTTAGAAGGGAGTTCAAAGAAGACTAGAAGATGTTGACCTTCTAGAAAATTTAGGGAAGACTATTAGGTTGAATTAGTAGATAGAAGACTGGTAGGCACCTCCCAAGAATGGTAGTTGTCTCTCAAGACTGGTAGTTTGTATTTAATATGGTAGTTGACCGGTAGTTAAAATTGTACCTTTAGGATGTGTATATAAAAACTTTTCCTCATTTGTAATCACCCAACATTTCTTTCAAATATCCTCTCTTTAGTTTAGTCTTACTTGAGTTGGACACTCTAAAGGTTAAGAGTGATCAAAAGAAAAATTTACTTAAACTTAGATAACTTTAAGACCGCACGACAAATTAGCGATAAAAAATTCTGCGTGTGACACTAGATTGCCGTTAATGCGCTTGCGGCTACTTGCAATATTAAATATTTGGTTAATTGTGCCTCATCGCATGTGTGTACGACATAAACTCCACTAGCTTTAATTAATCTGGTTTCCACAACTGGAAAGCTGGAAAGCGATTCAGTACTGGTTAATATCAGTCCTTATGATTGCATTCCGTATAATATATTAATATTAAGAAGTTGTTCCGGAGCCTTCCAGCTTCTTCTTCCCTTTCTCAATTAAGAATTGTTCATATATCAAAAAACCTGTAGAAAGGTCAAAGGTAACTACTATGTACCACTCAACAAATTCATTTTAGATAAACCAATGCGAAATTAGTTGAGTTTAAATATATTTGGATATTGTACAAGTCTTTCCGTTGATGCCTAGGTACATAACAGGTATAATGGGCTAAATATGATGTTTCGTTGATGCCTTAGATATATATTTGACGAAAAATATCATAACAAGCTAAAATCTTTACTCATTGAAACATATATCTAAATAATACCTCAACCAGACATTCTACACGATAAGATCAAAGAAAATCGTCATGATATATTTGGAGAGCATACCTACCTCGCGGTACATTGCCAGTACATTGTACATATTAAATTAATCAAGCTACTATTTCCGTATTCCCTGATGGAACAATCATGTGTTTACCTACATGATACTATTATACCGAAAATGAGTAGGGACATAAATACGGCTACAAAAATATTCTTGGGAAAGAATAAACCCAAATGCAAAACAAAACAAGCCGGAGAACATTTGGTGGCATTGGGTGGGATGGGGTGGGATGAGGTCATGGGTTCAATCCCTATTTCTAACATGTAATAGAATAGGATTCTCAAAAAAAAAATGTAAAACAAAACAAAACACGAATACATAAATGGGAGTATCTATAGCACTTGGGCCAAGTTCCATTCACACTTCTCTTCCCTCCCTGCCTACCCCAATTCCAAACAAAATGTCCAGTGACCATCTAGTTGTTCAAATTCTGAAAACCACATCATCCATTTTATAAAATCCCAAGTGGTGAGAGTTCATTTATATTAAAATTTTGTAATCTAAAAAGAAAGTTTTACATGATTTATCATAATATCATATGAATTAATTGTATAAAATGTGTCTCAATGCCTCATAATTTCAATCTTAAACCAAAGATAACTAGTTACATAAATCTTCATATTTGATTTGGAGAATACCAAGTAGAGATTGTGCAATAGAATGAACAAACTCTCCTACTGTTTTATATGGACAACATTAATTTCCAATCCTCCATTTTTTACAACCTTAAAGGAGAAAAGAAAACCCAATATTCCTCCTACGAAAACAATACCACTAAAACCAATTTACTTTGCATAAAGATTTTCAATGATATAAGTTTTTTTAAGATAAATATATTCTAATTATTTATAAGTTCAAAAATAAAAACAAAGTTACGTAAGACCGATGCCCTACCACCAGCTAACCCTCACTGGGGTCATCAACTTATCATCCAAATAATATAGTAATAAACTACATAAGTCTAATCTCAAGTTAATCTATTGGTGTCACGACCCAAATCTGGGCCGCCGACATGGCGCTGGGCCACGCTCTCCAAACCAAAGAGCCGTGGTCCAACCAGCCTCATACATACACACATATCAAATCGCGAAAGCATAATACAAATGCGGAAGCGTAATTCATAATTATACATAAGTATATTAGAACATTCTTACATAATTCTAAATACAAACATAAGGTCCCACAATATGCATAAT
>SOPF01027668.1:0-29024 GCA_012979155.1 Hypericum perforatum | reverse complement strand
AAGTTGGTCAAATCATCACATGCTTATATTAACTTCAAGGTAATCACAAGAACTACACTTAATTCTAAAAGACCTAAGGCTAGAATTCACTTACCAAGCTCCAAAATCCAAGAGAAGCCTCCTTTCTCTTCTCTTCTTCTTCTTCTCTTACGTCTCTCTCTCTCTCTCTCTCTCTCTCTCTCTCTCTTTCAAATGGATGTCTACACACTCCACCCAAGCCACCTAACATATTTAAATCCAAGCCTTTACATAATAAAAGTTGGTCCTTTTCTCTTTTGGTTCTTATCTTCTTAAATCTTCCAAAGTCACACCTAAACTTCTACTCTATTCCTAACAAGTCCTTAAATCATGTATCAATCTATAAACATTATATAGTTTACCACTTCATAAAATCTTCCAATTCCGACAAGGATCGTACCTAAAACCAAGCATCTAAGAACTTTCCCATGATACTATAAAATAATTTCTCAAATGTCAAAACCCTTATAACCAATCGTAGTCCTAGATGTTACGAACCTACTCAAATTGAAATCACCCAAATCGGAGCTTGCATGAGGAAGTTATGGATTTTTGAAGCAAAATGCACAGCCCAGCGCCCGCGGGAAACCCCAGCGTGCGCTGGTCCCAAATTTTTCCGAAAACTGTAACTCCCCAGCGTGCGCTGGCCCAACAAGCGCGCGCTGGTGTCTTCTACTTCCGAATTTCATCAAGTGCTCAACATCAAAGTCGTAGATCTAGATCTTACAGATCCTCTCGTTTTGGAATCGCTCGTTTCGGAGTTCGTATGAGAGAGTTATGATTTTTCTATCGAAAGTCGACGAACTAAGCCTACCATTCATGAACTCCACTGAAATTAGCTCGCTACTCATAGACGAAGGATTCAAATGACAAAAGTCAAAACACGAAAGTCGTAGACTAACGTGTTATGAACTTTCTCGACTTAGAATCATCTAAATCAGAGTTTACATGATAAAGTTATCCCTAATCCTCCAAAGGTTGATGAGTTAAGCCATACGGTCCGAGAACCAATCAATGCAAAAACCACCAACGGTCAGACCTAGTGATGCATGTGATAACATGCATTCATTCGGTCTTAGTTTGTTGAGTTTTCGTCTTGTTTTAGGAAATGTTTAGTCGAGTCTTGTTTACTTTTTGCTTCATTTTGTTTGTTTGGTCAAGGAGAAGATTAGTTGTTGCTTTCATGTGTTTTTGTAGGTGTTACGGAGCATTCGAGGACTTGGAGCAAAGATCGGTGAACTTGTGCATTGAGTTGGGCGATGAGTAGATACTTGAAGGCAAGAGAACGAAGAGGGGCAGAATGCTAGGCCAGCGAATGCTGGCCACCCAGCGTTCGCTGGGCTGGCTTAAGGAGGAGGAGCAGAAATGAGCAAATAAAGGTAGTAGCTGACCCCAGCGTACGCTGGCCTCGTTCGAGCCAGGAGAAGAGAAGAAGGCAAATGGGGCAGAATCTAACCCCAGCGCACGCTGGCCCCCGACAGAGAGCTTAAAGAAATACCTTACCTAACTTCCCATTGAGCTTTGTCTTTTGCTTGGGTGGCAAGCACTCACGGAGAGGAGAAGAAGGGGAGGAGGCTGCTATGGAAAGAGGACTTGGCGGAGATGAGAAGACAAGGAGGAGCTTAGAATAGAAACCTCCAAGCAAACACTTATTTTTCATTTTTATGTTTCTTGTTTTGATCTTGAGAATATTGTAACAACTTTGGATTTGGTTTCATCAAGGTATTTTCCTTTGTTTGGTTATTAAGATTATTTCTTTTGTTGAAGTTCTTATTTATTTCCAATTCAATGAATGCATTTTCGATGACCAAGGATGACAACTTGGTTTAGATCATAGCTTTCATACGCTCATCCTAATTTGATATTGTTAATGAATCTAGGCCTGACAAACTTAGATTTATGGTGATATTGAGTTTGGAGTTAGAAGTGTCGTTAAGAGATTGAGATTGACAACCTTGAGATTTTGCGACATCGTCGGTAGTAATAGCTTAAGATTTAGGAATGCATAAACTGGTACTTGACGAACAAACTCACTTAAATTCCCTGTGGAGACGATCCTACTTATCACGATATTACTTGTGCGATCGTGTAAATCTTGCACATATTTAGATCCAAGTTTGGACGCACCACCTAGCAGTCACTACCAAGACAAATTTAGCGAGGGTCATAACAATTGGGCCGGACCGCCAGTAGTTTTCACGAGCTCCAGAATTCTCCAGAATTTTCTAGCATTCTCCTTACAAGTCTAGAGGTTTGTAGAGAAAGGAGAAAATCCTAGACTTGTGTACATTATTCTAGATTTGTGTAGATTTTCGTAGAGTATGGTAGAATACTCTAGAAACTCGTAGAGTTGTATAGAAGGAAGATATTTGTATGAAGTATTCTAGAAGTAGAATCGTAGCAGTTAGATCAAATAGATCTAGGTCGTCCATTGAGGAGATGGACAAGTATAAATACCCCTCAAGGTTGGCTCATTTGGAACATCCAAGACTTAGTGAATAATACAAATCTTTGAGAGAGTTTCTCCACTAAAGGTGTCCTTGTTGTTGTAGAGTTAGGCTGACCAACATGAGTTTGAGCGTGTGTTGCTAGTATCGCATGGGTCTTGAGAATAAGTCTGTGACCATTGGTATCAGAGCTAAGGTTTTGTATCGTTGAGAGCGATGGCCAGTTTGGACAGTGAGATCACTCACGCTGATCCCATAAAGCAGACCAGGAGGGGAAGGTCAAAGTCCTGGGATGCCTTAACAGAAGTGGAAACTTGGCTAGCTAAGGTGGAGCTTGCTATTACCAAGGGAGAAGACAACTTTGAGGAGATAGACCCGTGCATCATGGAAATCATGAAGAGCCGGGATGAGCTACACGACGAGATATAAGGAGCGGTCAATGTGGTTCTCGATAAGTTTCTTTTCGAAGTCAAGAGCTTAGAAGGGAAGTATACAACCATGGTTGCTTTGTTAAGAGACGAGTTAGATAAGGTCACCAAGGAGCTGGGAATGTAAGAAGGTGGTGGTACAAGGGGCAAGTATGTCATCGAGCGAGGTAAGTCCTACTCCTTCTAAAGTTGATGTTCCTAGGCCTAAGGCATATAGGGAGCTAGGAATGCGAAGGAGATAGAGAATTTTGTATAGAGTATGGAACAATACTTTAAGGCCATTGGTGTCGTGGATGATGCCAAGAAGATCAATACGACGACCATATATTTGGAGGATACAATGATGTTGTGGTGGAGAAGAAAGTTCGAAGACCGGGAGAAGGGTCTCTACACGATCAATACATGAGACAAGTTTAAGAAAGAACTCAAGAAGCAATTCTATCCCATGAATACGGAAGAACATGCGAGAGCGAGGCTAAGGCATCTCCAACATAAAGGAAGCATACGAGAGTACATGAAAGAATTCACCGAGGTACTTCTAGATATCTCTGATTATCCTGACAAAGAAGCTTTCTTTGCCTTTACAGATGGATTGCAAAGCTGGGCCAAGATCGAGGTCTAGAGGCGTGGAGCGCAAGATCTCGATACTACTATTACTATTGCCGAATCCTTAGTGGAGTTCAAGAAGCCCGAGAAGGTGAATTCCATTAAGGATATGGATGAGGAAATGAGTGAGGGAGATCATCATGCGCGCAAAGAAGGTTTCTCGCGGTTTGAGAAGAGCAAAGGGTCAAAGGAGACAAAGAGTTGGGAAAAGAGACCATTGAAGTGCTTCTTTTGTGATGGTCCACATAAGCATAATGATTGCCCAAAGAAGGCAAAGCTCTTAGCATTAGTTGAGGAAAGGGAGGAATGAGAGTATGAGGTAGCTAGGCTTGGTTCTCTTCGAATCCTCAACACAATGGCCGAGAGGGCCGAGTCGCCAAAGAAATGTCCTTCCAAGTTAAAAGGAGTGAAGCTAAACAATGTGACCGATGCCTTGAGTAGAAAGGCCAAATCTGTGGATCAGGTTAAGGAGGGACTAGAGCACGACCTAAAGGCCAAATGTTCGAGGAAGTTGGCAAGTTGAGGGAAGACGCGCTAGTTTTGGCCAAGAGAGGGGTTGCTCATGAATAAGAAAGGTTCGAGTCTATCCGAAGTCAAGTTTGCCAAGAATCGGCATGAAAAGGCCGACATGGCGAAGGCATACTTCGCTAAGGCCACAAAGAAGAAGAAGTAGGCTGAGGCTAAACGAAGAAATATGGAGTTTGAGGAAGGAGACTTAGTATTGGTGAAACTCCTTTCTTTAAGGCATACAGGGCGATCACGATGAGGATGTCGTGAGATTGAGTGGGGGAGAATGTCACGAGCTCCAGAATTCTTCGAAATTTTCTAGCATTCTTCGAACAAGTCTAGAGGTTCGTAGAGAAAAGGAGAAAATCCTAGACTTGTGTAAATTATTCTAGATTTGTGTAGATATTCGTAGAGTATGGTACTCTAGAACCTCGTAGAGTTATATAGAAAGAAGATATTTGTATGGAGTATTCTAGAAGTAGAATCGTAGCCGTTAGATCAAATAGATCTAGGTCGTCCATTGAGGAGGTGGACAAGTATAAATACCCCTCAAGGTTGGCTCATTTGGAACATCCAAGACTTAGTGAATAATACAAGTCTTTGAGAGTTTACCTTTCATTGGACCAAGCTCTCTAACACTCTGTGCTCACAGGATGTTTTACTTTTCTTGCAATCCCTGTAATGACTTGATCTGATGTACCATCGATTGTACTCTCTACATTCGATTTGATGTTGTACGAACCGATACATTGATATATTAATAGAGTTTACCTTTCAAAAAAAAAACAAGTCTTTGAGAGAATTTCTCCACTAAAGGTGTTCTTGTTGTCGTAGAGTTAGGCTGACTATCACGAATTTGAGCGTGTGTTGCTAGTACTGCACGGGTCTTAAGAATAAGTCCGTGACATAGTCGAGAGGAGAATACACAAACCAATGACCAGAGTAATAATATACAGACGACATAAATCGATTATAAAGTTTAGGTCATAATTCGGACACGCTAGAGGATTTTTCCACAAGCCAATAGACCACTGAAATGAGTCTACAAAAACAATGAACTATCACTCTAACCTCGAACTGACCCACCGTTTTAATCCGACCTATATTATTTTTAGGGGCAATTCGTCCAATATTATTAAAATCCAAATAAAACAAATTTACAAAAAATACAACACTATCCTCATGTCTCGTTTAAAAAAAAGGAAGAAGTATGCTTTACCTACACTAATTTCACATTTAAGTCATACAATTCCAATTTCATAATTCAATTTTTGTGTTTTTCAATATTTAACAATATACGATCTAATCTAAATAACGAATTTAGAAAACAACTCAACACTATCCTTCCGTGTCCCGTGAAAAGAAAATAGGAAGAAGTATTTTTTACCTCTACTAATTTTACATTTAAATCATGAGATTTCAATTTTGTAATTTAATTTATGTGCTTTTCAATATTTGACAATATATAGTCCATTTGAAATGATGGAAATAAAGTATCCACCTGAACTTTTACATAGGCTAATATGAATTTATTTATTGTCAACGTAACAAAGTGCGAGAAGAAGTTGTATGCATAATTTTGAGTGAATAATTATAAAAGCCGCCCCAAATTTTATCCACTCAAGTCCCCCTCACCACGTCTTTTGTTTACATTTTGAAACAAACAGAAACTTCAACTATACACATCTTCATAGGATGGAACCCAAATCTTTTTTTTTTGGTTGAAGGAATCCCAAATCTTTAACCAAACATAACAGCATCTTTTTTTTTTGAAGGGTTAAAACATAAATGCATCGAAAACTTCAAAGTGCAACCAGAAAGAACAGCGAACAACGAAATCTCCTCCCAACCAATCGTCAATCATACACAAGTCCAGCTCGTGAAGTCCACGAGGAATACGATAAAGGGGAGGGTAGTGGTAAAAAGAGGAGGATGAGAGGGAAGTGCCATGGAAAAAAACTTGGGACCTATTTTGTATTAATCCTCTTAAAATTATGTTAAACAATTTAGCTAGTTACCTTGTGAGGTCAACAATAAAACAATATTGTATTAATTTACGTGATAAGTTACAGTAATATTTTATCTCCGACATTTGGAGTTGAATTGTATATTGTCAAAGATTGAATGAAAAGCACAAAATTTAAATTATTAAATTAAGGAGGTACAATTTAAATATAAAATTGATAAAAGTACACGTAAATAAAATATATTTTTCATAGAAATACGGCACTCCACTGGTGTGTGTTTTGTGTATATGTAGATTGTAGATATATATAAAGCCACCACCCACCTAACGACCCGCCTACACTCTTTTATTCTTCTTGTTCCTCTCCGTTTTACCTTTCCTTCTCCCTTTTCTCTCATTTAATTAACAACTTAGCTGCCCTACTTAATCACAGAATTTATCCTCCCCTAACTAAACCCTCCCTCAACGGAAGCCTCACTTCACTACAACCACATGGATGGAATGTACGGCGGTTACTACCCTACAGCGGCGAAGTACTTCGACAAGGCCCTGCTCTCGCCGGAACCCTACCCGATCTTCCCCTCCGAGTACGGAAACATCGTTTACCTGATGATGCCTGCGGACGTCTCATCAGCCTACCGGTCGTCCTTCCCGATCTTCCGATCCGAAGACCTCCCCTCCTCCTCTACACACCACGCGCCGCCTCGCCACCAGGGGGAGGATAACGCCGATCACTATAACTATAGTTACTCCGATTATAATCAATATAATAATAATAATCAAGGGCGACGAGTTCATGGTTCACCTTTTCCTTCCACATACTGCCTCGAAGATCGATGATACAAATGTTTATTTTTTTTTCTTAATTTTCGTTGTTCTAATTAATTTCAATGGTAAGTTAAAATACGATCCTCGTATGTATTGTACAGGAAAAGTACTGCGACGTGTTGGTGAAGTATAAATCGGATCTCGAGAAGCCGTTCGACGAAGCAACGCGGTTCTTGAGCGAAGTTGAGGTCCAGCTGCGGAATCTGGGCACCGGCGCCTCCATTAGAACCCCTTCCGGTCAGTTATTATCAGCTTTATTTATACTCTATAATTTAGAAAATGCGAGAATTCCCTGCCGCGTCTGTATCTAATTAATAACCCACCGTTGAAAACCCAGAAACCCTAGGCTGAGAATTTGATTTGGGTATTGGAGTTTCCCGATTCCTCAAAAGTCAAAAAGAGGATATTTAGGTTAACATTTGTTCAAGTGACCATGATTTCGCGTGGTCTTTGACGCACACAGTGAGGGAGAGGCAGAGGTTATCCGGATATTTGTCCAAAATAATATCCCTTTGAACATAAATATTCAAAATGTCTCCCTTTGAAATCTATCCCAAATATGGTGCTCGGCAATCAAAAATTATTTTTAACTTGGATTTGAAAATTTATTAAAAACATTTATAAAAAATAAAGTTGCGAAATTTATTTTGTTTGAAACCTAAAAAAAGGTTAGATAGTCAATGATTTTGGTCCAGACAATTTGGTAGAAATTAATGATTTTGACAGCCGAAAATAACTAACAAACAAAATTTAGATAGTAATAGCCAACATAATGAGTGGGTTCAATTACATTGAAATTTGGAAAGAACAAAAATTTGGGAAGAGAGCATTTAAGCTTAAAAAATAGTCATCATTTAAACTCAAAAGGCCAACTAATAAATAGCCTGCATAATCCCCGCAAAAAAAAAAAAAGCCAAGGTGAGTTTAAATATATTTGAAGCCAAAATAATTTTTAAGCATTAAAAACCTATTGTTGTGAATGTTATAGACGTAGATACTCTACTCGATTACTCATTTCATTTTTTATCAAACATTCACTGGATTACATATATTCACCATTAAAAGATACTCTACTTAATAGTGTTAAATCGTATATTTTGAAATAGACAATGGCTCATTTATTTTTCTGAATATTTTGAATCCAGCTTATATTTAGAAAATAATAAGGCTTTATTTTTATTAACAACACAATGGATCATTATAAATAAAGTATCATTTGTTTGAAAAAGTTTGATGTATGTTATTATGCACTCATTTTTTGAATATTTATTCAATAAATGAATTAGACATTATAGGTGAGTTTCTCGAAGGTTGTCAATTTAAATTTTCCTCTTCCCAATTAATTATTTTGTTTGATATTGGTTATATAAACTTTTATTTATTTATTTTCGATTATCAAATTCATTAATTTTTACCAAATTCTCTTGAACTCAATTTAAACAAAAAATTCTCGAGATCCAGATCGAACTCTGCACAGATCGAACTACACCTAGATCGGACCACACTCAGGTCAAAAATTTGGTTCGATTTGTGCCATAATTTGCATTAAGTTTTTGATTTAGGTTTTTGACCGGACCTCGACACCTCGATTTAGCAGATCAGAAAGTTTAACGAATGTTTAAGCACATGTTCGGGAAGTCAATATACTTATGATATAAGAACGGCAGCTCGGGAAGTGAATCTAGCCCAGAAGGACGGAAATAACTTTAGTTCCTAGGGTGTGAGATCCTAGTCTAGAAGATTAACAAATCCAATCGACAACATGCCATGCCATGGCTTCTCGGCATTAATTTTTTTTTTGGTTTAACATACCACAAATAAAATAAAAGCCAGGAAGCAACCAAGTCAGAAGCCCACAACGCACCTGCAAACCAACAATTCTGGTAGGCAGGTGAGGCCTATGGAGATAACCTCACTAGCTAGCCAACAAGCCTGGTAGTCAGGTGCTGTGAAATAAAGAGACTACCGAAAACTATTCCTGCAGGAAAATCGGCATGAACCAATTGTTTGGAGTCTCTATAAGCCCAGGCTCAGTACCCGGCACATCATCCACAGCAGGTCTCAGATGAAAATGATAAGGTCCTCAGGAAACAAACCTGTGGTAGGCTGTCCTGACATGTCGCGGCCTACCAAACCTGTGAGCGATGAAGGGAGGTTCGACCACCAGCCATCCTCCGTGAGGTGTGTCAGGGCATCCGCGACAGAGTTCCCCTCCCGAAAAATATGTGTGACGCGAATCAGCATCTGTGCTCGGATCAATGTCATACGAAGCCAGCGGGAGCGCCATCTTCAAGGAACTGCCGCTTGTGGGGTATGGAATCTGGTGAGGACATACATGGAGTCGGTCTCGATCCACGATTTGGGCCATCCAAGCTCATGTGCTGCCTCAACTACAAGAATAGCCTCTAGGAACTCATCCTCGAAAGCAAAACAACTGTAGATGCTCTGACTGAAACAACTCCTGACGAATCCTCTGCTAATGCGAAATACCCCAGCAGATCGGCCCTGTCTCAGGGCCTCCAAGGAGCTACCATCCGTATTGCACTTAAGTCAGTCCAAAGGGAGACAACGCCAAGTTACCTCGATAATACGCGGAACCCGACCTGGCCTCGGTGCAATACGAAGGTCTCATAGTAGTGACTACTCACGCTTAGACGAGAAGCATCTCCATGTGTCAAAGATCACCGTCTCACTGACCAACCTGTGGAGCAGGATAATCAGGGTATCTAAGCTCCGTCACTGGTCACTAAAGATGTGCGCATTGCGCTTCGTCCACAAAAGCTAGCCAGCAGAAACGATAGCCACCTTCCACATTCGATCCACCTGTGGACTGAACCGCAGTCGTATACCCTCTGAGATCAGCTTGTTGAGGCTTAAGAAAGGCCTCCACGCAGCTCCAAAAATACCAAAAATGTATTGCCCGAATGCAGCAGCAATCGGACATCTGATCAACAAATGGTCGAGGGACTCAGCGTCAGCCAAACACATGCAACAAATGTTTGGGCCGATAAATCCCCTATGGAGCATGGCATCTGTAGTAGGAAGTACACCAAGAATAGTACGCCATAAGAAAGCAGATCTCTTAGGGGGTATGGTCATGTCCCAGATCTAAGATCCCCAACGAACCAGGAGGTGGCTAGGTCGGAGATGCTCAGAGGCAGATCTAGAAGTCAGAAGGCCATCTCTTGAATGAGTCCAAACAGTCATATCACTACCTGGGGGGCCCAGCTGATGGTGTCTAATATCCCGAATAATATCCAGAAAAGCTGCACAAAATTGTCTATGAAAAACCCAATGACCATCCTACTAACAGTCCGTAACTGTGAAGGTGCACAGTGAATAAAGATGCTCCGGGAGTCCTACCCTCTCAGCTATAATGTAACCCAGCTAATTATCTAACTAGAAATTAGTTGTCGAGTCCTCTCCTACAAGCACACGTGAAGACCTAATAATATCTGGTAAGCAGTTCCTCACTCCCCTCAGGATAGAAGAGCGAACGTACCTCCAGGTCTTCATATTTGTCTTGTCGATCAAGCGAGCTCGGATGCAGTCCATATACTGTACTGGGCCATGTAGGATAATCCAGGTGAGGCAACTCAGGAATGCCAAATTCACCTATCTAATCGATCTAAGTCCGAGGCTGCCTTCCTCTTTCGGGATACAGACTCTGTCCCAAGACACCGTGTAGGAGGCCCGGTTGTGGATGTCGCTGGTCCATATGAAGTTCCTCATACACGAGTCCACCTGACCTATGAGTGAGACTGCCCACTGGTAGATCATCATGGAGTGCGTTAATGAGATGAGGATAACTGACTGCACTAGACAAGCTCTTCCTGTAAGGGAAAGCGAGGAACCCTTCCACTGTTCAAACTTGCTGATGATGGTGTCAGCAGTGACCTACAAGTGAGAACGACGAAGAGGAAAGGGCTGCAAAAGAGCAAAATGCCAAGGTAAGAGAGTGGCATCTGACCTGCCGAGATCTTGAGAATATCCAGGAGTCCTCTGTACTGATTGTGTGACATGGACTCTGTAAAGTAGACTCGTGACTTCTCCGGGTTATAGAACTGACTTGAGACAGCCGCATAGTCCTGTAAAAGTCGAAGTAGAGTGCGACAGTTAGCCTTGGAGGCCTGTCCAAAAATGATCACATCGTCAGCATATAGCAGGTATGATGGGAACATACTGCCTCTCGCAGAGTGGAAACCCATAAAATCTCCACGTGTCTCAGCCCGCTGGAGAAGTCTACTAAAGATCTCCTCAGCTGCCACAAAAAGTAGCAGGGATAAGGGGTCCCCCTGCCGTACCCCCTGAGTGCAGCTGAAGTACCCTACAGGGACCCTGTCGACCAAGATGGAGAGCCGGGCAGAATGTAAGATACTGATTACCATGTTATTAAAAGCCACGTCAAATTCCCAAGCTCGAAGCACTGCCGATAAAAACTCCCATCGGAGAGTGTCAAAAGCCTTCCGGATATCCACCTTAATGGCCAAATTGCCACCATTCCGTCATCTGCCAAGGTAGTTGATACCCTCCGAAGCCGGTGCCATGCAGTCATGTATCTTACGACCCAGAATGAAACTAAATTGGCGGAAAGATAGTAAAGAGTCAAGGATTGTACCAAATCTGGTAGCCAAAATCTTCATCATAATCTTGTAAACGAAGTTTCCCAACACAATGAGCCTGTAACCCTCGATCCGCTGAGCCTCTAGAGTCTTCGGTATCAACACCACAAAGTTGGCATTAAGCCTAGTAGGAAGACAACGTGAACCGAAGAACTTCAGCACTGCCAAGTCAACATCCTGGCCTACCACATCCCAGGAGGTCTGAAAGAGATGTCCCCCAAATTCATCTGGACCTGAGGCACTATCAGGGCTCATGCCGAATATAGTATGATGTACCTTCTCCTGAGTATCAGCTCCATATTCTGATCATCATTGACTCAGCAGGCCAGGAGTGACTCCAACGGGCCCAAAGCAGTCAGGTCCATTGGAGCTACTATATCAGTAAAAATCCTCTGATAATACGAGATGATGTGCTCACGCATCTAATCAGGGTCCTCTGAGAGCTGGCTGTTAATCATCAAAGATGAGATACCCAATCTGCTCTTGCATATCTACACACTGCGATGGAAAAAGGTAGAGTTCCTATCCCCGTCGTGTAGCTAGCTATCTCTGGATCTCTGTCTCAGGAAGTTACACTATTGCTCCAGCGCCATATTATACACTCTGAGTGCCTCTGCCTCCATAATCAGATCATCGTGCGTCCCCTCAGTCTCAATACGGTGCTGTATTTGCTCGATCCTGGTCTCTGCCAAAATGAGATTCTGCCTGACGTCCCCAAAAACTTCCTTATTCTAGATAACCAATGCCCGCTTCATTCGACATAGCTTACCTTTCAAGGAGGACATAGCTATCCCACCAGCAGTCTGAGTCGGCCAGGTCCATTTCTCCAAAGCAGTGAAGTCCGCATGAGAGGACCATATTGCCTGGAAACAGAAGGGCTTCGAACCCCTAGAAAGGCTACTCTCCCTGAGCTCCAGAGAAATAGGCCTATGGTTCGAAGTATTCCAGATGAGTGTGCGACACTGAACGGATTCCCAGATATCCATAAAGGCTGGCAAAGCTAGGGCACGATCCAATTTAGACTCCATGTGTCTCTGCATGCTCCTAATGGAGAACGTGTATCGAGCTCCCTTCAGCGGGATATCCATCAGGTCTGCAGTACTGATGTAAGTCTAGAAATCCATACACGACCGGGCCACTAGTAGGGACCGGCTCCTGCACTCATGGGCCCCTAAGATAGCGTTGAAGTCCCCGATCAGCATCAACGGTCTTGGGGGTAGTGTGAGTAGAGAATCCCATAATTTCCTGCACCTGTAATACTGAATGTGGACGTATACAAAACCCAACAAAATACTGTGATGAAGATAAGAGGTCCGGAAAACCACCACCTATGAGGTACGGAGTATGATGTCAGTAGGGTAAGATACTGGCTGGCTAGTGAGCATCCAGAGATTACGAGCCATCGCTCCTCTGTCTGTAGAGCCAACCAAACGAAAACCTAAAGCTATCCAAAATCTCTCATGCGTGGAGTCGAAAGAAACCATCAGCTCAGATATAGCCACCCAAGATGGCATGTGGTGCATGTAATGCTCTCGAAGCTGAGTACGGGCATGCACAGACCCGATACCCTAAATATTCCATTAGAGAATATTCATGGGCCTCGCGGGGGTTGATCTGTAGGCTTCGCACCACGGAGGTGCATGTGATGAGTCTGTTGTCGCTGAGGTGGAGTAGACTCCTATGAGCTCTCACCTGATGCATCCCCCATGTCTGATCTCCAACCAGAGCCTCAAACTGGTATCGCGGCACCGAGGTATCCTCCACCTTGAGTACCTAGGGGATGGTCGGGCAACAAATGGGTGTAGCCCCTTCCCTCTGATCAACAAAAACTGCTCGCACTTGTACCACTTCTCTGGGAGGCGCGATCAGGGGCAGGGACAGTTCCCAGAGGGTTTGAATGTTTGTTTCTGCAGTTGTAATCAGAGTTTCTACTGAAAAATCAGCATGACTCATTCATTCAGTCCCTAAAAAGCCCAGGCTCCATGCCTAGTACATAATCCACAGCAGGGGTATCAGGCAAAACAAAAACAGGAGGCTCCATGCCCGTAGATCTATCAATACCTGCCGCCTCAATTGGCTGTGCCTGGTCAATCTCAGCCTGCTCCACGAGCTCATCCAGCACAGCAAATGCGTTCCCTGTCTGGAGAGAAGAGCTAGTACATGTGTCAGGTAGGAGGAAATAAGCTGTATGGGTCAGACTGGTAGTGAAACGCAGACCAGTAAGCCTCTAGTTGTGATCCTGAGGAGCAGCTCTAGTGGCCTACTTCCCGTCCCGTGCCTCCGTAGGGGCCATGTCAATGACTAACTGCTTCCCTCTGGTAGTCAGACGTCTCATGCAAGAATTGCGGTAATACCCCCGCGCCTTACAATAGGGGAAAACTGGAGGGAGTCCTTGTACTGAACCTCCACCTCGAGCTCACCATCCTCTAGAAGCAGGCTAACCTGGGCAGGTCGTGGCTTGTCAAACTCAATCTCCACTAGGACCTGGATGCGAACACCATTCACCCTGTTAAGGGCATCAGTGTCTAGTCGGATAGGTTGTCCAACGCCCCTGGCCAGGCCAAACACAATCTCCAGAAAAATGTGCTCGCAGCTCAAGCCCACAGCCTGATCCAAGTCTGAGTGGTGGTCTTCTCCTACCTGCCCGGTTTGAAGAATGGGACCTACGGCTGGACAAATAGTCTGGCAGTCTGAAGCTTCCAAGACTCAGCAGCCCAGATATGCTCTCTATCAGCAGGCACGGTGAACTAGAAGCATTAGTAGCCCAGGCCGACAAAAAGCATGTGCCAAGCAGAAGTGCCCTAAAGGCGTGAAAGCTCACCTCACAAAGCAGAAAAAGTCATAGGCTTAGTGCCTTTGGGTATGACTAGTCTCCCAATGAAAGCTCGGGAACCAAACTCCCGAATGGTCTGAGAAAAGCTATAGCCGACGATCAGAGCGGGCTTCCCATTCATCATAATGGGTTCAGGACCAGTACCTGAATAGGTCTAATCCATAGGCTGCGGTCGTGCTAGGGCAGCGTAGGAGGGGCGTGCAGCTACTGGGGGGACTGGGCAAATGTCGTGGCAGGCTGTGAGGCCTGTCTTGCCTACGGTGGCTCGAGAGCCAAACTATCCAGAGTGTGCTGAGCCTTCCCTCCAGAGCCGGTGGCGACTTCTCTGTTCAGCTAAAGGGTACTCTGAGAAAAATCTAAATGAGCGCACAGACTCAGTAATAGATCAGCAGGGGCAACATTGGCACTAGAAGCCAAAGCAGGGACAGCAACATCCTTGTCTCCGGGATCAGGTTCGTTCCGAGGCAGAAGCGAATAGGACCCCTGTAAAGGCTGACTGCAGATTCCTCCTACAGCTGGGGCCTCTCTCGGAGGATTAGCGTTCTAGGGACTAGAGTGACGGACAACTAGTGATATATAAGGAGCAGCCGCCTAGGATTGCATAACGGCCTTTCCTTTGTCTCACGCATTTCTTGCCGGAAATTCGTCATGACCTTTCTGCACAGGTGCAATGGACTATCGAGGCTCAATGCCTGACACAACAACACAATCAGTCTCAGCTGGCAAAATGTGATACGTAGGCTCAATGGCCTGCCCGATCTGATCAAGAATGCAACCAGGCAAATTAGACATAAAAGTAAGAGAGGGAAGCAGGGCATCCCTATGTTCGGGATCACAGCTTTCCGGCGGCGGAAATAGTTGCTGGGATCCCATTGCAGGCAGACCATGGTTAGCCCCCACATCTCGAACCCGTAGGGCCCGTAGGGAGAGGCGCGGCCGGGCTCAAACCCGTAGGGCTCATTGGGCCGAGTGGGCCCGCCAGTGGGGCGCGAATCGAAGTAGGGTCGAACGAGGAAGAAAAGTTTGTCACTCATTCCTAAGTTATAAAACTGGAGTTTATAGCTGCCAACTAATCTGCTGGGCTGGATCAGTAAGAAATAAGAACGTTTATAGCTCCACGGGAACGATGTTTGGGTTTGGGGACTTCTAAGAAACTATGGGATTGGCACCTTTTCTTTTCTTTCACGCCAGTGATAGTTGATTATTGTGTTTCAGCGGTAGAATACACATGGTCTAACTTCAAAGGTTCTTGCATTTTTACCAAAATACCGTTTTACCAAAAACCTCGAGTTAATTTGAACAATTCGTTGAATGAGGTGGGAAATTGTCGGTGACCTGAATTATTGTCATGTGATGACGTGTAATTTAGTCAACCTGAACTTTTTTCTTGATGTTCATTGAGGGGTTCTGTGATTCATATAATATTTATTAGAATTAAAATTCACTTAATATTTTGGTGCAACAAGTTTTGTGGTTCATATACCTGATACTATGAACTTTTAGTTGAACTCCTGTTTCAATATGGTTGCTCCTCCTATTGCAAAGTTGGCACCGTGGGTGAAGTTGCTTCCGACAGATTCCAAGTACGGACTTAGATGCTCGAACCCTAACGCCTCAACTGTTGGAAAAGTCGTCAGGGGAAATTCAAATTCTTAAGATAAAAGAGTGTAAGAGGGAGAAATAATAAAATGAGAGTACCTAGGAAGTCAATGATTAGTAGTCCATCGGATGCCGTTCCGTCCGGCTGCCACGGAGATTAACAATGTCGATTTTCATCCATCATTTTCTGATTATTTTGTAAGATTAACCATGTCGATTTTTTGGTCATCTTATAGAAATTTAATTTTGCTCAAATAGAAAATAATCAATGCACTCATGTCTTAATTTAATTTCTAATGGTGTTTTTTTTCGTTAAAAAAATTAAACACCCCACATCCTTAAACTATACAAATATTCATAGGATGAGACCCAAATCTTTAGCCAGACATAACAGCATCGAAAACTTCAAAGTGCAATCAGAAAGAACAGCGAATAACGAAATCTCCTCCTAACCAATCGTCAACCATACACAAATCCAACTCCAACTCCAGCTCGTGAAGTCCACGAGGAATGCGATAAAGGGGAGGGTACTGGTGAAAGGAGGAGGATGAGAGGGAAGTGCCATGGAAAAAAAACATGGGACCTATTTTGTTATTATCCCCTTAAAATTATATTAAACAATTTAGCTAGTCACCTTGTGAGGTCGACAATTAAACAACATTGTATTAATTTACGTGATGAGTTACATTGATATTTTATCTCCGACATTTAGAGTTGAATTGTATATTGTCAAAGATTGAATGAAAAGCACAAAATTTAAATTATTAAATTAAGAGTATACAATTTAAATATAAAATTGAAAAAAGTACACGTAAATAAAATCTATTTTCCATAGAAATACCGCACCCCTCTGGTGTGTGTTCTATGTATATGTAGATTGCAGATATATATGAATTATAAAGACACCACCCACCTAACGACCAGCCTACACTATTCTATTCTTCTTGTCCCTCTCCGCTTACCTTTCCTTCTCCCTTTTCTCTCATTTAATTAATTACTTAATCACACAATTTTTCCTCCCCTAACTAAACCCTCCCTCAACGGAAGCCTCACTTCACTACAACCACATGGATGGAATGTACGCCGATCACTATAACTATAGTTACTCCGATGATAATAATAATAATAATAATAATAATAATAATAATAATAATAATAATCTCTTGAACTGAACTTATATCTCTTGACTGTTTTTTTTCCTTTCAATTTTGCATTTTTGGGAGGTTGGTGCACCGCCGGAGATGGCATCTCTACTAGACGAAATCCGGAGAGATAAGGAACTCTATAAGCGAGACGCCGCCGTTTTGTCCACGTGTTATGGACCTGACCCGGAGCTTGACGAGTTCATCCCACATAACTTCATTTGCAAAGTCGATACCACCAAGTAGTTGGGAATGGTATACCAGACTTCAAACTCGACTAGTTAGGAATGTTATTTTAGGTCCGGGGCCAGAATTTCATATGCCGTTATTAATCAACCACGTGATATTAACAAACATAAGAAATATTTTGCAGCTGCACATTAGCATAACCTGATGAGCATATGTTACTTCTGAATTTTTTTGTGATTTAATACTACTCGAGTTTCGGAATTGTGTGGTCAAGATGATAACACGCATAAGTGCTTTAACAAGTATCTCCTAAGACAAAAAGGTGTTGATGTTTCCACTTGCCGCGGGGCAACAGGTCATGGGTGTGACAGCCTTGTGTTCTCAGATTAGGAAGTGGTTATTTTATTCTTGAAACTTGGAAGTACACTAAGCTTTGTAACTAAGGTTATTTTATTTGCTGTGCTTAAGTGGATTCTGCCTGAGCTTGTTATATTATTGGGTTTAACTTACTGGAAAAGGAAATGTCCTTTGATTCTCGTGGTGCTGCCACTGCCACTGAAATGCTAACGGATCTTTTGCTTTCTTCTGTTACACCTGAAATGACTTGACTTTAGCAACGAGCGTTATACATCAAGTAACAGATTTAGATAAACGTAAGAGGGTCTTTCGGACTTGTGGATAAATTTTGGGACGGATTTTATAATTACTCAAAATTATGCATACAACTTCTTCTGGAACTTTGTTACGTTAACAATAAAATAATTTCATATTAGCCTATGTAAAAAATCAGGTGGACATTTTATTTCCCTCATTTGAAATGGACTATATATTATCAAATATTGAAAGCACATAAATTAAATTACGGAATTGAAACCTCATGATTTAAATATAAAATTAGTGTAAGTAAAATATACTTCTTCCTATTTTCTTTTAACGGGACACGGAAGGATAGTGTTGAGTTGTTTTCTAAATTTGTTATTTAGATTAGATCATATGTTGTTAAATATTGAAAAACACAAAAATTGAATTATGAAATTGAAATGGTATGACTTAAATGTGAAATTGGTGTAGGTAAAGTGTAATTTGTTTAGGGTAAATTATATTTGGCCACTTTTAGTTTGGTATATTTAACGCTCGTACCCCTGTTCTTCGCAAATCGATTAAAAAAACCCCTCAGTTTGGAAAAATTTTATGATTTGCCCCCTCATGTCAGATCGGAGCAGTTTCTCTAGCAAAGAGCATAGGAAATGACAAATATACCCTTCTATTAAAAAATTAAAAATTACTTTCTTACCAGTTCACCTCTTCAACCTTTCAACCATCAAGACCAATCTAATAACATCAACTTAAATAAATAAAAACCTTAAAATTCAGATTAAACATGAAATGATTCAACGACTGTAAAGATTCCGCTATCGATGTTCCCAGCTTGCTCTCTCTGGTCATGATTAAATTCAGATTAAACATGAAATAAACATAAACATAAAAAGATTCAACGACTTCTCTCTGTGGTCAGCTTCCTCTCCGAAGACAAACAAAGCCCAATCACCAATTAAAGAAGAAGAAAACCCAATTAGGATCCTCTTGTGACCTCTCCGAAGACAAACAAAGCCTAATCACCAATTGAAGAAGAAGAAAACCCAATCAGCATCCTCTTGTGAACATCGATTTTCTGAATTGAAGAAGAAGAAAACCCAATCACAAGCTACGTGAACCAAACCAATGTCCTTCAAAATGGTATGTTCCTCTTCTCGTAGGAGATGTTTGTTGATATCAGGTTAGGGTTTTGGACATTAGTGATATTGTCATTCGTGGCTGCACACTCACCGCCTCAAAGATAGAGAGACAGAGGGGCTCAATGGTGGCTCTCTCCAATACCTTGCCGAGAGGAGTTGGACCAGCAGCCCCATGGTCGAAGAATGCTATCAACATCAAGAACCTGGGTTTGGTGAACAGCCGTAGCTTCCTCCATGAGAATGGTGGCAAATTGTCCCTCGACCACTCCCCCTCTCTACCATTCTCATCTGTTATCCCGATCACCTCCGGTAGACGAATATGGAGGGAAATCTGTCTGGGTGTAGTTCCGGCTGGGGTCATGGTGTTCGGCAAACTAGGGCTCCTAGGAGGGGAAGATGGAGATTGGCTTGATTTGGGTGGCGGTGGCATTATGATTCTAATTAGGTTTTATTCTGGTTCAAGATCCAAATTTGGTTCTAATTAGAGAAAATAGAGGGAGGAGGAGGAAGAGAAAGGAGGAAGGAGGAGAGAGATTTTTGTTTTGTTTTTTATGAAAGAGTATAATAGTCATTTTGTGCTCCTCACAAGAGAAATTACGGTACTTACTTAAATTAACACCCTTTTAATGTTTTTTATGAAAGCTAGCAAATATTTAATCAATGTTAATTCAAAAAATCATTATACAAGAGTAGTTGTAACTCCAAGGGCGAATGTCGTACCCAGTTAGACTAATCAAGTTTCTTCCTAGACTGACTCACAATCCAATTGACCACTTCATTTGTCCTACGCCGGAGTGTAACTGAGAGTACACAAAGGGGCATCTTTAAGATACCTAATTAGCGAAGCTAAATTTTCCACCGGCCAATCGATAGTTCTAGACTAATTATTGATAAACTCAACAACCACTTTACACTCAGAGCGGATCATGATCGGGATGCTTACATAACTTAAGTTGGGTTTGGGCTACACTTGGATTCGTGTTAGAGTTGACTTGAACACGGACGAGCTAAGCTACAGGGGTCAACTCTTAGCATTTTATTGAGCAAAAACATTGTAAACATTGTAAAGCACACGAAATTGCATAAAATAGCTGCTTCCCGGTTCTTATAATCACTTGAAACATCCCCGGGTGTTGATATAGTTATAAATACCTGCTTCTCTGGCCTTTCTCTGATCCTTCTCTTTCCTATACCTGATACCACATGCATTGCATAGTGTCTGCCATTGAAAGGTACAGACTGAATAAATTTATTGGTACTTTATTAAACTAATGTATATCACAAAAAATCATTATAAAGTAACTATTCAACTAGACTAATCATGCACATTAGTCAGCCTATGAATAACCTTTCAAAAAAAAGCTTATGAATATAGGAATGAAAAGTGAAATAAAATATAATTGGATGTACCTTGGGACCAAGTGGCCCTTTCCTCCACATAGGGGTGTCGATTGTGCTACATGCAATATTCATGCACCTCTTGCCACTGTCAATTCCACGTTTACTCGAGCTCTTGCCTTTATCGACATTTTCAGGAGGAGGAGGAGGAGGAGGAGGAGGAAGAGCATTGTCTTCCTTACAAATTTTGTTACAATTATAGGTGTAATGTATATTATGGGATGGAGGTAGACTACCACCAGCAGCTGGAATATGGCTGAAGCTACCATGAAAATGGTAATTGGAGGGATGGTGGTGGCTGGGAATTCCCACTACAAATTCGGCGGAAACCATGTTATTGGAATTGCCATCTGAGTATGCCTTGGTGATGTCCATTTTGTAATTAGTTGACCTTTTTCGACTAATATCGGAATTGGGATTTGTCACCTTCTGCTTATTTTTTATGATATCCGACATTCCTCGACTCCACTTTGTACCCTGTTTATACTGAATTGAATGTATCTTAAGACTTGCAATATATTTTACAAAATATATATTATATACATCATTGTGACAACTTTGATAAAATTCAAGTGAAATAATCTATCTATGTTTAAGATACAAAGTATTTAAATAAAAAGACAAACAGGTTGCGTACCTCATTGCCCTGATAACCAGATGGGCAATCATCTTCACTAACTGGTTGTCCCAGTTTGAGAGTAAGGTCCACCATTTTTCCATTATTAATTCCGTGATTATGATCCAACTTCAATGCTTTGTCTGACCAAGCAGAATCCATGAGCCCTTCCTTGCGTAGGATCCAAGTCAGATCTACCTATCAATCAATATAGAATTTTACAAGATTTTTCAAATTAATTTTATTTTATAATTTTCAATATTTTAGCAATTTATATAATTATGTGTGCTTTTGGTAAAAACAGTAATCTCAACACATTTTGTTGCAGGAGCAGCACTCATGCATTGGAAATTTGTGAATAGGGGTTATCTTATAGAAAGTACGTATAACACAAAAAAGGATTAAAAACATATATATATATATATAACACATTTAACACCATATAAGATGTCTCGTCAAGTAACTTATCATTTTTAATAAATATAATTCTCTTTTGGGTTTCAATGTTCCACATTCAAGCCCAATTCCGCACTCCACCCATTTTCGCTTCAGCTAAGCCTAAAGTGAGGAGTAAGTTTGTAGATCAAGATTTTATCAATACATTTAGAGTCTTTTAGATTGTAGAATGTTAGTGGTGTCTCCTTCTTGGTTATTTTGAGATGTTGAATTGTATTTACCAGCGTTAATGATAGAGCACCCTTTTTTCTGTCATGGATTTTTCATGGAATTTTGTTGTGGCGGATATTCATCGTTCTTACTATCCCAATCTCATATGAGAGAATTTAATATTCGAGTATTAAAATTTACAAGTATTTTTATTTAAAGAAATAAACACATGAGTAAGCAACCTTTGTAAGAGACAAATTAATTAAGGCCATTCCCATCATGTTGGATTCAATGAGAATTACCAAAAATTAATACCTACCATGGAGATTATTTTTAGATCCACATATCAAAATGTTTTTTCTTAAAATTTTAATCTAATAATTATTATATTCATGAAAAATTTGGTATTAAATGAATATTTAATTAATTTTTATATTCTAATTATTTTTATTTTTCTTATCTAATATTTAAATTTAATAACCAACCTCATATCATTTCCTTAATTATTGCTACCATTTTTCTTTTTCTCTTATCAATGAATTCCTAATCCCCAATTGTACAAACCCTAATTTTTTCCCTTAGTCTCCAATCAACTAAATGTTTACCTTCTAGGATCGAAATAACTTGAGGCAATTTAGAGCGAGCGTAAGAGATAAAAATGCACAACTTACCTCGCGATGTTGCAATAGGCTATGTCAGACCTAGATGGATCTTGATGGTCAGGACATGAGAACACTTGCTTCCTCCTCTTTGGAAGCAGAGCTACTTGTCATTCAAATGGTAGTAACGTTGGTATTGTCAAGTTATGTAAGCATCTCGATCATGATTTGCTCTGATTGTAAAGTGGCTATTGAGTTTATTAATAAACAGTCTAGGACCATTGATTGGCGGGTGAAAAATTTAGCTTCTCCAATTATTAGGGATTTTAAGAATGCCTCTTTGTGTACTCTCAGTTACATTCCGTGTAAGATGAATGAAGTGACCAATTGGGCTGTGACTCGATCTACGAAAAGACTTGGTTCGACTAATTGGGTATGACATCTGTCCATGGAGTTAAAATTGCTCTTGTGTAATAACTTTCTGACTTAATGTCGATTAATATAATTGCTAACTTTTAAAAAAAGAGCTAGATAGATGTTTACCAAGGAGGTAGGGCCTATCACTCACAAAGAAATGACACTTGTGGAGTGGGACAAGGTATTCGAGAGTGTCTATGCTTGTCTGATTATAAAGATTACGCCTTTTACCCGTAGGAGATTGCTTTCGCCCTTTTCAATGTGAGCTCTTAGTTTTTGTTTCTCTGTTTATGAAATGGTTTTTTTCTTGTAATATCGGTACTCTCTTATATTAGCACTTTGCTAATGTAATATTGGTATTCAAATTTAGTAATATTGGTACCCGAGTTCACTAATATCAGTACTCTGGTTCAGTAATATTGATACTCTATGTATGATATCAATATTGTTAGAATGTAGTACTAATATTATAATTGTATGAAACTAATATATTTTTTTTTGGTCAACTAACTAATATTATGTATGTATTGTATCAATATTGCTAAATTATGGTACCAATACTACAGATGTATGGCACCAATATCGTTACATATATATTATTATGATTTTGAAAAGAGGCGTACAATGTTTCTTGATTTATAAAATTACATGGATTTAAATTTTGAATATTTTAATAATTATTAATTTTTTCGCTTTTTATGCTTTGCATACTTCTGATTTCTTTTTTTTTTTTGGATTGCAATTAATTACTACTATACCAATCCATACTGGAGATCCTCGGGTTCTTATGTTTATCTTTCTGTTGTGGGTTTCTTATGAGGTTCTGTGAGCTCACTAGAAGGGACTAAATTGGGTTTTCATTCCTTGTTATGTTTAAGCTAGGAGGTGAAGCTCGACTAGATTCCTCTGGAGCTGGTCGTTCTGTTGTTGGTTCTTATGAGGTTAGTGAGCTCAATGTAGTGAGGCGCCTAAAGCAGCTTCAATTGCTTGATGTGCAAAATTGCATGGATTTAAATTTTGAATATTTTGATAGTTATTATTTTCTTAGCATGATTTTAGGTATTATATAAAATCTTGATTGAATAATTTCCTTCTTTTATGCTTTCCATACTTCTAATTTCTATTTTTAAAATTGCAATTAATTACTACCATACCAATTATATACATTGTCTCCACCACGAGGACTAATAACAATCCCCACCGAATCTGAAGTGCATTCCATGCAAGGTAAAGTTCGAAGATGAATTTACAGTTAACGAGCATAAAGTAGACATGATCTGGTCAACCGAAAACCAGTTGGGTACCAGAACTTTGGAAACTGCTGATAATTAGTATTTACTAAACACGCTCTTTATGTGAAAAATCGGCAACACCAATTATCATTATGACTGGCGAACAACAACACAGGAGCACTTATCTCTATAATTAAGACAAATTATGAGATCTGAATTTCAAATCATTATCATTGCAATCTATTTAATATTTATTGTGGCAATTTCATACATTACTAAATTTAGGGTGAGCGTAAAATCAAACACATTGCTAACTGCATCAAACCATACCAAAAAAATTGAATTGGATGGTTTAGGTGGTATCGTGGTGTAGTTTCAAACTTCACTTCATGTTCTTTGTACGGGTTCAGTTTATGTTTTATTCATGCTGAAAAACCGTATCCTACCGCATCTATCAAAATAACAGTATTTTAATATAAGTTTTGTTAGAGAAAAAATTACACTTTTATGTTTTTGTATAGAAGAATAAAGAAGATTAATTTTTCCTCTCCCCAGTTCCTTTTTTCGATTCCCGAATCCCGACTTTCATTTCCATACCAAAGTGGTTTCCATCTTCGTTCACTTCAGACCCTAAAATTAAAACCTCACGTAAAAACATATGCCAAAAATAGCTTCTACTTCTTATATTTTCTCTTTCTCCTCTCAATGACAGCTCACATAAAAAAAATAGTAACAACGGAAGCATAATATATCATTTCTTTTGTAACCTAATGAAGGAACTTTCATGAGTTATAAATTTTCCCACCCACATTGCAAAAATCAACCGAACTCACTCCTAGTTTTATGCAGCTCAAACTTGAAATATTTATCTGCTTGATTCCTATATATGGGATGGTATAAAAAAAATATCAACTTAACAATATGACCCGTACCCAAAATTGATCCTGATTAGGATCGGTTTGGATTGATCATAATTGTGAATGATATAAGGAGATCTCCACATTTTAGATTGGCATTTATAAAAAAAATTGATAAATGATCAAATACATGAATAACATTTATCGATCTCTTCAAACCATGTATGATTTCATGCCCTCAAGTCGATACCTTATATGGAAACATCATGTTTCTGTCGGCCAATTGTTTGTTCCCGGAAAAGGAAACTAAAGTACATGCGTGAGTGTATATATGCGTATCTTGAGAGAATATTTCCCAGAAAAGGATTCTTGTCTAGTTTTTCAAGGACGAGTATTTAAAATTTTGCCGATCTTAACCGTACTTACATAATAAAGAGTAAAGAATTTTGTCAAACGAAATTTCAACTGCAATTTCGTTAAAATCTGGTGGGAAAAAACTGTGACAAAAAACCGCAACTACCGAATTTAACGACATAGAGACAAAAGTATCGATCGATTGAGAACTTACAGCTAGGACGCCGAGCTACCGCATGCTGGAGATGTGGACTTAGGGAAAGATGCAACAACAGTAGTCTAAAATTGTAGCATATGAGAACGATGCCGAGGGACGAGGATATTATTTATAATAAGGGTCACTTAGAGCTAACCTCTTTAGATGAAAGGTGTACGATCTTCCACGCCTACTCATTCTTTCCGTTCTTACTAATACTAATACTAGTGCGTTGTCATTTCTTTCATATCTCGTTTGTGCAATTCTGGCGGCATACCTTTTTTTTTCCAATCTTGTCAATGTATTTTCTATGGTTTTCATTTGGGTCTTTAATTTACGTCATTCAGCCAATATACTGGACTATTGATTGATTCGGTATTGTGATAATTTTTTTTTTAAATGGTGTGTGAGTTCGTTCATTTTATAAATCGGACTCAATAATCTTCTATGGCCTCTTAAATGTGGACTAGAAATATACTTGACTAGAGTTTTTACCCCCAATACCCTAAAAAATATCCACATCATTCTACTCGAGCGACACCAGTAACCGGAGTTCGCCAACCATGCAGAATCGCCAGAAGACCTCCAATTTGGCCAAATTGAAAATTATTTGGTGTCACATTTAAACGGGTGTTGCATTTAAAGATATTTTGGTAAGTAATTTGTGTTAAAATAATGTATAGTATTCAAACCCACCATTAAAGTTGCATTTAAAGTTAGTGCATCTATTCTACTATATTATGATTGAGATCCTCTCATTATCAAGCATGCTGTGAAATAGAAACCCAAAGCATGCTGCGAAATATTATTTTATAATTGGGCCCATAAGATCTTAATTAGTCCTATTGTCCCAATCCAAATTATCTTTTTGGCTATCCAACTCTCTTTGGTTAAGATTGCTGGTGACTTTACTTCATCGAGGACCGAGATCGAGACTGACTATCAGGTGGCCTTTATTTTTCTTAGTAACCCCATTCTCATGTAGATTGAAACCTTAAACTCTTAGTTGATAAGCTTCGCATAGGTTTACTTAGTTTGCCTAATTATATTTTCCTTTCTGCATCTTATTCAAACAATGATCCCTAGAGTCCAGTATACATTGCGAGTCAAAAAGAACATGAGGCGCGCATGAGGTATTCCTCCCCTCCGCCTTCGCAAAAATCTTAAACACGTCCTTCCTCCCCCGATCCCCATCGTTGGCCACGTCCAACGACTTCAACCGATTGAGTAGAACTTGAGCCTATTCATGAGCCTCTTCAGGAATGACTAGGATACTGGGATTCTCGTCAGGACTTCTAGACGGTGAGTCGTCAGACTCGCCCGACTTGCTGGTCCCTTTTCTCCAGCGAGGGCTTCGGGGTGCTCCTCATGGCGCGTGAGGTGTACCCGTAGGGCCTGAGTGGTGGCCCACATGAAGGCGAAGATGAGGTCGGCGACCAAGAGGGTGAGGGTGACGAGGCACGAGGCCAGGGTTTTCGGGCGTGGTAGGAGGAAGGTGGTAACGTGGCAGAAGAGGATGGCGAGGATAGCAGAAGAGCAGGATGACGTCACAGAAGAGGAGGGAGGAGAGAGAAGAGCACTTGGGTAATTTGGAAAATTTAGGTTTGGGATTAGATTTTTTATAAAGTTATCATAAATTTTGTATAATAAAATAATCTATCATGTATCACGTCAAGTCAACTATTTGGATAAAAAATGTTTTTGTGTTATTTCAACTAAACACAATGTTTGATAAAAAAAATTGAACTAGTCAAAATAGATTCAATTGATAATATTAGACCAAATTAATTTTTGTTTGTTTGTTTTAAACTACATTCGGATAAGACTAAGTGAAACTACATAATACTAATTAAGTAAAAATTTTAAAATTTTTCCGCGTATTTTTTAAAACTTAAAAGAACATGTCAAGTGGCACTTCTGTCATACACTAAGCTCAATGCTGCATAAATTGTGGAAACTATGAGAATAATCGTAGTTAATATTAACGTAAATCAAAATATTATATTAGTCAGGTGAAATCGTTATTATAATTTAATATATAAAATTTCTTAATTCAAACTTTTGAAAAAACACAAAATTTAAATTTACTGTACTCATATTTAGATTATTACATATCATCTTAAGATTAACCAGGAAATAACACATCCCTGCCTTGTGTGTGGATGATTACATTGTTTTGGTGTGAGAAGTGGAAGGTCGTGTAAATGCGCTACGTCGCCGTTAACACGTTCCAAATCACATACATGCAATATCAAGGATATGTTCTTGGCTAATGCCGCTACCTTTTTAATCGATGTGCTTCATAAATCGTCGTCGGTCTCTAGTTCAGTTCAGGTATTTATCAATATTCGTTTCATCAATTCCACAAGCTTCTGCTCATATTTATTACATATTAGGTTTACCCACGTGCAGAGGCGGAGGCACATTCACATAATTAGGGTCAATTGACCACACTTAATTTTTTTATTTGATAATTTAATATATAATTTAGTAAATATACTCACTAAAAATAAGAAATTGACACACTAAAAAATTAAACAATCTATGAATTAATATTAAATATTAAAAAAATAGATATTTATATATTGCACCTATTACGAAATATATATATATATATATATATATATATATATATATATTACATGATCATATATTATCTATTCTTTTCTCTTTTATTGTTCAAACGTTATATGTTTTCGTTTCTGCTAAGTTAACTGTGAATATTATTGACAGAAGGAAAATTAAAAAATGGGAGCCGGCGATCGGATGCTCCTTTCTAGCAAGGTGTGTAAGAAAACTGAAGTCCAACAACGGCGGCAACCACACTCGAAGCCGCCGTTCACCCTCAGGCAGGTGAAGAAAGCCATTCCGCGCCACTGCTTCCACCGCTCCCTTGTCCGATCATCCTCCTACCTTGTCGTTGACTTCACCCTGAGCTTCCTCTTTTATTACATTGCAACCACCTTCTTCCACCGCCTACCTCACCCTCTCCCTTACCTCGCATGGTCCACTTACTGGGCCCTCCAGGGCTGCCTCCTCCCCGGATTCTGGGTGATCGGCCACGAGTGCGGCCACCACGCTTTCAGCGATTACCGATGGGTCAACCACTCCGTCGGGTTAGTCCTCCACACCGCCCTTTTGTGGCCTTACTTCTCCGGAAGAATCAGCCATCATAAGCATCACTCCAACACCGGGTCCATCGAACGTGACGAGTTGTTCCTCCCTAAGCCATACTCGGAGACCTCGTGGCACATCAAGCACCTAAACAATCCGCCAGGGAGATTCTTGATCCTGGCAACAACCCTCCTCTCGGGTCGAAACTACGGCCGTTTCGCCTCCCATTACGACCCGTTTTCGCCTATATTCTCCGAGCAGGAGAGGGTCTCCGTCTTCGTCTCCGACCTGACCATTTTGGATGCCACTTTTGGGCTCTACAACTTGGCTGCTTCAAAGGGTCTGACGTGGCTGGTCTGCGTATACGGCGTTCCAATGATGGTGTTCTATTCGTTGATGGTTCTTCTCACTTACTTGCAGGCTGCAGCACACGCATTCCTCTCTACCCTACTACGATTCGTCCGAGTGGGAATGGCTTCGAGGGGCGTTGGTGACGGTGGATAGGGACTGGGGGATCCTCAATAGGGTGTTCCACCATATCACGGACACACACGTGGTTCACCACCTCTTCCCCGCTATTCCTCATTATCATGCGGTGGAGGCTACCGTCGCCGCCCGGCCGGTGTTGGGGGATTATTACAAGTTCGATGATACGCCTATCCTCCGAGCTTTGTGGAGGGAGGCCGGAGAGTGCTTGTATGTTGAGCTTGACCG
>SOPF01027667.1:0-15600 GCA_012979155.1 Hypericum perforatum | reverse complement strand
AAAGGTCTCATATAGAATAAGCTATCATAAATATGTACATAAGACGTCTTATAATAGAGATCAACAAACATGTATATTCTAAATTAGAAAAATTGGTCAAATAGACATCTCTTTATAGTAAAGGTGTTAAAAGTGGTCAACAGCCAAGGAGCAAATGGTGTCATGGTCCTAAAAATAACTTTATTAGGAGAGAGGAGGCCTTAAACACAGTTCCTATGTTATTGTTATAGAGTCAAAGTATGAAATAAAAGAGTGTTGCACTTACTGTCCATAATCCACTACTCGCTAGATTTTTTCATATAAAGAAGTACCTCATGATCAAGAGTACCTTCCAACTCAAAATATTACTTATCGTCAAGATAAAGGAAGTCATATATAACAATAGTCTTAGTAACCTCTACAGACCAGCTAGTTTAGCAATACATCTATTCTTATGATGAAAAATATGTCTAAATACCTCCTGATTCTACTAACGTAAAGTTAGTGATGAACTTCAATATACTATTGGCTAGAGAGGGTCCGAAATATTAGAGATCTAATAAGAATAAGAAGTTAGAGTGACATAGTAAGGTAATCTATAAACAAAATGACATGTCACTCCTACTCTTCTCTCATAATTGGGAAGAATTCAAATAGGTACGAGAAATGATTAAAAGTTATAAATAATAAGTGTGATAGATAACTCTCGCTAGTCAATCTACTAGTCACCATTATAAATGACCTAATCAAGATGATTAAAAATTTGTATAGAGAACTCACTATCACAAGTCTAAAGGAATCTTTTCCTAAAAAATCTAATATCTATAAGGCTTAAGGTGTCAATATAGTTAAGAAAGCAAAAAATGGTCCATAAAGATTATCGAGCTTTTTTGCTGCTCATCAAGATACCACCTATTACTAAAATTACCTCAAAGAATCCAAGATTCATTAATAATGGTACTAAGAGTAATAAACAATCTCACATATCATATCATTATGTAGCTCTAATGGTAGTAAGCTCGAAAGACTCCTAATAGTTGCTACCCCTAGCCTAAATAAATTGGTTATTTAGAGTCAAGATAGAAAGTTGTGCTACAGCTTTAAATTAGCAGAGTTAAATGATTCCACCATGCGTGTACACTTCAATACAGTTAATATTTGATTACTTCCTAAGATCTAACGCTTGAGGATAATAAGAATACCAATCATGTGTTGCTGAATCAAACTTCTTGTGATTTGCAAAACCTAGGAACTACCAACACCTTAATAATTCTAAAAAATAATAAAATTATTTGACATAGGAAGAAAAAATAAATAGAAGACAAGTAAATAAAATGAAAGGAAGGAAATAATGAGGAGTCCAACATGTGACCATATCATTCAAGTTCGAGCCCTAGTCAATTTTGAGGTCGATCGCTTTAGCTAAACTGGTTAGAGAAGGTTCATTACTTGGGCCATGTATCTCTAGATTATAATCTTTAAGTTTATGGGTAATGTTAGCTCCACCCAAGTTCCCTAAGACATGAAGCAAATCTATCGCAGAAGTCCATACCCTAATATGGACTCTAATCTATCCTATTAATCCACTTTATTGTCGTAAGCCAAGAGAGGTGAGTTTATAGGTTGGGCTAGTCCATTAGCATTGACTAGGCTTAGGCTTAGCCTCAAAGTTAATATGTAATTTTAGAGGATTTCTTGTCCTTCTTTCTATGCCTTTTCTTTATCGTAATACATCTTATATCCTCATCCAAAGTGGCTTTAAGATAAAAGTATCTGCTCTGAGACCCAATTTCTCCTTTCTTTGCTAGCTAAGTCTAATAGATACTTAGAAAATCCTATCTAGGCTTGGGCTTAGTCTCAATACCTATATGTAATTTTAGAGAATTTCTTGTCCTTTTTCTATGCCTTTTTTCTTTATCGTAACACACCTTATATCCTCATCCAAAGTGGCTTTAAGTAGGTCTATAAGTATCTTCTTTGAGACTCAATTTCTCCTTTCCTGTGCTAGTTGGGTCTACTAGATACTTAGAGAATCCTATCTAGGCTTGGGCTTAGCCTCAAAGCCTATATATAATTTTAGAGAATTTCTTGTCCTTTTTTCTATGCATTTTCTTTATCTTAACGCACCTTATATCTTCATCCAAAGTGGTTTTAAGTAGATCGAGACTCTGAGACCCAATTTCTCCTTTCCTTTGCTAGCTGGGTCTACTAGATACTTAGAGAATCTTACCTAGGCTTGAGCTTAGCCTAAAAGCCTATATGTAATTTTAAAGAATTTCTTGTCCTTTTTTCTATGCCTTTTCTTTATCTTAACACACCTTATATCCTCATTCAAAGTGGCTTTAAGTAGGTCTAGAAGTGTCTACTCTGAGACCCAATTTTCCTTTCCTTTGCTAGCTGGGTCTTTACTATATACTAGAGTTCATGCAAATTTGACAAATCACTTGACCAGCAGTGCCAAAGACTACTACTTTTTTTAATTTTCTATCTTTTCGTTACACGAGACTCGTTTTCTTTTCTTTGTCTATGCCTAAAAAGAAGATAAATTGGCATCATAAATATTTAACAAATCAATTTGACCAGGAAAAAACTAGATAAATAGGAGGTGGGAACATAGGCGATTATGATAAGTTTCAAGCTAGGGAGAGAAATGTTGGGGTTATGGTTATCTATTAGATGGTGCTGGCACCTGTGAGTTGTCAATCCTCCTCGATTGCAGGGATTTTGGAGGCCATTTTAGTCTCCTATATGAATTATGACTAATTCAAATTACTTTATATTTAAATATGGGAAAAATTAATTTATATTTAAATATGGGAAAAACAACCTCTTTAAGCCGTAGAGGTCATTTCATCAATTTTAATGAAGTTTCAAATTAACTGGGCAATGTCCATAAGGATAGAGTCATCATAAAAAATGTTACGAAGCCATATACTATATCTAGATGATGGTTGAAGTGATGATTGTTATCTTAGAATTGAAGTCGATAGCCATCGTCTCATCGTCACGTAATGACCAAAAATAGTCCAGGGGCCTTCCGATAGCACATCATAATTAGAGTTTGAACTTAAATTGGGCGAAGTAGAAGTCCATTAAAGATATATGACCACGTGGATGCCATAACGCTCTCACATGTTTCTTCATAGTTTCAAAGGTAAGGTATCAACCTAGTAGCTTCATGATGGCACAATTCATCTATTGGCTAGTTAGTTCTTGCACAATGCTTGGATGAATGTCAACTCATAGTGGATTAAGTTGATCATTAGCTTTTTTAATCTTGATGAGGCCCTTTGCAATAAAGTCACACTGCTTGTCAAACCTTGTATTAAAAGGGTCAGAGTTACCAAGCTGTCTTTAAAGCTCCGTGATGTCGCCTCTAGTAGTTTATCTAGTAATTCCTTCCAAGATGTATTGAGCTCCATTCTATGGATACAACTTGCTGCTAATTTATGGAATTACTTTGTGGTTGAGCTGAACTGTACACGGATTAAGGAAGAAAAATGGGTGGAGGAACTATGACCAAGTCGTATAGGTTGACATGTAGGAAGCTTATGTTGAGTTCTTGTTGTTTGTCGTTGGAACTAGCTCAGAGGGCTTCAATAGGAATCGATGAATTCTTATCAATTTTTTGGTCGATATCAAGTCAGAAAGAAAAGATAGTAAAATATTGTTGATAGTTTTTGCTTACATATAGTTTAGATAAATGTTTCATATTTAATTTTTTTAGTTTATACATTAATCTATGGTAACTGAACCCAAAGACAACGATGTTGGTAATACTTAGATTAATTGTCCACTCAAGTTTGAATGGATAAAAAGTTTGAAAAATGACAAAATTCTAATAGTTCGTACTCGAGATTTCTTGGCTAACTAAATCAATGTTGTCATAAAAAATCTAAATATTTTTTGCTTAAATAAAATATCAAATATTTATTTAAAAATTTATATTATTTTTGGTGGAAAAAATTATGTTTCATTATCGAGGATTTGACAAAATTTGAATCCCATATTAAAACAAATCCAAAATGTTGCCTAAATCCATTGTTTTCAATTTCACGGTTCGACTAGTTGTCCGACTGGTCGAACCGTATATTGGAATGGATATTGATATGTGAATATAAGTATGCCCGAGTTTTGAAATGATGGAGGTGGGAATCGAACTTGGGTGAGGGGTGGAGAAAGAGAGAATTTTACCATTTTACCACATCAACTTATTGATTACTTATTCTGATTAAATATATTTAACATGTAAACTATGAATATTAAAAAACAATTTAATTTATTGGACAAATATTAAGAAGAAGTATTTAATTTAATGTTAAAAAATTATTTAATTTCATTCGTGTTGGCATTTTGGATATTTTATTTATTTATTTATAATTTTATAATATTTATTTATAATTTTTTATAAAAATATTTTTGGAAAATTTTAAAAAAATTATTTGTACCATTTATGTTGTTTGAATTATGTAATTTTGAGATAAATTATGTAATTTGATGTTATTATGTAATTAAAAAAACTTATGTACGCATGTATTTAAGTAATTTTGGTTGGAATGATATAATTTTGGTTTGAATAGTGACTTAATATAAACTTCCAATTTTAAACTCTTATCCCTAACCCTAACCCTAACTTTAAACTTATCCATAAATTTATATATCTTAAATCTTAAATTCTATATGTATATATGGCAAAATTATGTCAATTTTTTTTAATAAATTTTGATGTTATTAGTTTTTTATATGTATATATAGTGAAATTATGTGAAAAAAAATTTTTGATTCGACCACCGATTCAACCGGTAATACCGATAAAACTGAATTCCAGGCAAAAATCAGCATGATCTTTAAAATGGTATTGAAAACTATGCCTAAATCACATAACCCTTATTACGCTCTTTAGTTACATTTCTCCCGCTCTTATTCTGCACTCCCCGAAAAGACACTATAAACCCTTCTCTCCCTTTCTTAACAATTACAATAGTTACAAACAAACTATAACAAGAAAAAGAAGTTTATCGAAATGGCGCCCTTTGGAGTGTCTAGGGTTTTCAAGGCTGGCGCAACCATGCTCGCTGCGGCCAAGACCGGAGCTGCAACCGCCACCACCGCCGGAACTGTCGCTAAGAAAACAAAGTCAGCGGCGGGCGTGGCTCCGAAGCCGAAGCGAGCGCCGTCCACCAGGCAGTCGGGGATCTTCAAGGCCACGACGGTCTCGCCGGAGCTCGGCCGTTTCCTCGGCTCGTCGGAGGCATCCCGCACCGACACCGTCAAGAAGATTTGGGCTCACATCAAGCTTCACAACCTACAGGTCCTCCCTTTCCCTCGTCTTTTACTTTTTCTCTCTCTATTTTTGGTTCGCGTTCATAATGCTCGGGAGCCGTTCGATTCTCTTTGGTTTTAGAGGAACTTTGCATATCGTTCCGGAGTCGAATCCTCTGTTTATGGTTACAGCAATGTTTACCTGTAGCTGGGCAAGCTTACATTGGCTGATTTCTTTGGGTTTTTGGGTTAGTTGAAGTAATCTAGGGTTTGACGGAACTGGGAAGTTGATGAAACGGGTGTATGTGCTCTTGTTTTGACGATTTAAACTTGATACTTTGAGCTTCCGGCTTGCTACTGTTCGTCTGTTCTCGGTTGCTATGTGGAGGGTCTTAGTGTTCCTCCGGGTATTTTAACTTGAATGGGGGCATCTCTCGTTGGGACAATGTTGTCCTGGCTATACTCTGCCTGTGAGTTCTGGTGTGATTTGTCACCGTAGTTGCTCTTTTCCTGATAGTTCGGTGACGTTCTTTATTGTCAAAATTGGGCATCCGTAGAATGTAAATTAGTTAGTGTTCTGCCATTATGGACCTGACATTTTTTTGGATCTTTTGCATGCAGAACCCTTCCAACAAGAGAGAGATCATATGTGACGAGAAGCTGAAGGTTGTGTTCGGGAAAGACAGGGTTCAGTTTCTCGAGATAGGAAAGCTTCTCGCTGCTCATTTCCCTAAGACTGCTTAAGTGACCGTGGACCCAAGCTCCTGTGGATCAAGCTTCTGACTAATGTTCTTTTGAATCAATCGGTATCCTTCTGTTATGGCTCACTCGTTTGGTTTGGTTGGAACTGGAGTATTTCTTAGTCAGGTGTAAAAAGTTAGCTAGCTAAAGAGGACGCTAATGGTTCGTATCATCGTTTTGTTGTTGGTGATGCACATTTTCCTCAAGTTTGCCTATGTTCGAGCTGGTATCCGCCTATCCGCGGTGCTTGCTGCAACATGCCTCACTGTGAACACATTCTTGAGCTTTTGAATTGGGCATCATTGCCCATCTGATGGCTGCAGAGTTGTGCTGATATTTTCAATAGCTGATTTTGGGACGTTGGTGGGTATTACCCGTAACGGCTGTACCTCTGCATGGGTTTGATTGAATTGTCAAAACAGGCTGCTATTTTTTTTAACCGGCGGGGTGATTGAAAAATAAAATATATCAGCGTAAAATGAACTTTTTTTAATTGTTATTGTAATTACCAATGTTTTGAAAAACGACTTGAAAATTGATCTACTTTGTTCTTTGGGTCCCGGTTTGGCAGGTTAGAATGACAATTAGATCAGGTTATTTAAATAATTTTATTGTTAATCATACATCTTGTTGTGGTGTTCATCATTCACAATTGTCAAAATCTTAAACCAACTTTTTTTTATCTAACAAAATTGTAAAAGCCATATTTCAGAAGAAAAAAAAATAGGTAATTTGATCTGGCTTTCCATATACCTCATATAATATGCAATGACCACTTAATTTCATATTGCCAACTTTGAACAAACATCAGCTTGGTTGTTATGCCATTATTCTTCGGATTCAAACTTGTTCACTCCGGTGGAAAATAGCTTCTGGTGACAAGTTTGAAATCTTTTTTTTTCGCATAACAAATCGAGAAAAATGTGCCATCATATGGTATTTACCTCCTTGGTCGCTAAATTTTTCCTGGAGTCTGAATTAAAATTTAAATAATTGTTGAATTTTTTTTATATCACATTTTAGAATATTATCCGCCGCAAATAAAAAAAATCAACTTTATAAGGACTACGATTTCACTTGTCCAAGGATATCCGAGGGTCAATGGGTCAATTTTCATCCCTTATAGAAATACAAAACTTCATTCATGAGAGAGAAAATCTATAACCATCTAGAGCTCCTGAATCTTGACTGACTCGTCTAAATTTTACGACGAAAAAATTTATGTTCCCTTTTAGTCGCATGCCCCACTCACTCAGCCACAACCCGAGAGGGAAAGAGAGATAGACAAACCAAGTAATTAGATCATTCACAGGGAGATCGTATGATCCCCCTGTCCTATGTGGCGGACTTTTATTGGCAAAGAGTTCGTGCTTTTCTTGACATGAGTGGAGAATCGCGTATCAGGGAGTCTCTGTCCGTGTTTGCACCATGTTAGCAAATCGTCCACGTGTGATGTGATCTCGGTAGGAGAAACACGGTTTGCACGGATCTATTGTCGTCTAGGATGGATGAAACTTAGAACCCACGAATCTGAGCTAGCAAGAACCTCGGCAAGGAGCCTCAACCCTAGCTATGAACAACCCGAGAACGCCAAGTAACGGTCGAATTCACGCCACAAACGAGGATGGCAACTCGCTTGATAAGTGAAAGAACGTTCAAGCTAAGCACACCAGCTCAAAGCAAGAACCAAAGAGTTATCAAACTCACTCGTCTAAAAAGACTCAATTGTATTCAGAATGTTGTGTCTAAAATATGCGGACATAGGACCCTATTTATAGGCGTAGGGTTCCTCAAATTCCTAAGTAATAATTCGCCTAAACAAGAGCCAAAAACAGGCGGCTGAATAGGACTCCTAATTCTGGTCGAATACTTGCTCCTAAAGCAAAGGGATTCTGACCTCTTATTCGACTAAATAGGAACAAAATAAAAGATACTAAATATTGTAGAAGCTTCCTTGAAGATCACGTCTTAAACAAGGCTGAATGTGCATTCCGACTTTTTAGGAATAGGCGCTGAATGTGCATTCCGAATTTTTAGGAGTAGGCGTATCTTCTAAAAGGGCTTCTAGCACGTGCATGGGCTTTGCATGGGCCATGCACACGTCCTTGGTCTTGCTTGCACCATCTTGGACTTCTTGAATTAATCCTTGCAATTTAGCTTGAAGTCTTCTTTGTCTTGCACGTGTCATTGGTCCAATAGGCACTTGCACTTGACGTGAGTCTTGTTGCTTGGATGTAGGCTTGATCACATCAACGTGGTGCATGGTGATTAAGATTTTTAATTTTTTTAAAAAATATATATTTTGTAAGAATTTTTTAAATTTTTTTAAAAATTATGTATAGCCTTTTGCATGTTCCAACGAAATATTTTTTATTTTTAATAATTTTATAAAATTATTTGTATATAATTTTTCAATTTATGTTAAGTCAAAAGATATATGTTACCTATTCTATAAATAAGTTGAGTGATTTGTTATCATTTTTTCTCACCCCTTCTTCCGCCCTCCTTCTCCATCTTCCTCCTCCTCCTCCTTCTCCCTCTTCTTCCTTCTCTCCATTTCCGGATTTTTTCTCCTCCTCCTCCCCCCCCCCCCCCCCCCTCCCTCTTTCTCAGGATTTTCTTTCACCTCCTCCCTCCTCCTCCCCTCTTCTCCTCCGCGCCCTCATCCTCCACCTTCCCCCTCTTCCCTCCTCCTCCTCTTCGTCCTCCCCATTTTTGGATTTTTTTTTCTCCTCCTCCTCCTCCCCCTCCCTCTCCCTCGAATTTCCCCTTTCTCCTCCTCCTTCTCCTCCTCCTCTCTCCTCCTCCCCTCTCCTCCTCCTCCACCTTCCTCCTCCTCTTCCTCTCCATTTCTGGATTTTTTTTCTCTCCTCCTCCTCCCCTTCCCCCTCCCTCTTCCTCCAAATCTCCCCTTTCTCCTCATCCTCTTCTTCCCTCCTCCTCCCCTCTCCTCCTCCACTATTTTCCTCCTCTCCATTTCTGAATTTTTTCCTCTCCTCCTCTCCCTCCCCCTTCCTCTTAATTTCCCCTTTCTCCTCCTCCCTCGTCCTCCCCTCTCCTCTTCTGCCTTCCTCCTCCGCCCTCTCCTCCTCTCCATTTTTGGATTTTGTCCCAAATTTCTCTATTTTTGGTTTTTTTTAATAGAAAGGTATATGTGTCATTTTACGTGCCTCCTCTAGGGCTGAGTAATTGTCGGGCTCATGGGTTGAGACCTATTTTTGAGCCCGACGCCGAAGAAGAAAAATTACCACAATAAGCACCGACAGCAAAAAAATTTTACCTTACGCCGACGGTGCTGCGGCGTCTCGGTGATCTGAAAAATTATTGAAACCCGACAACCCGACACTTCTAATTAATTTTGCTTCAGAAATCTTTGAAGAAACTACCATGGATTTACTGCTATAAAGTAACAAAAATAATGCAAGAATAAAAGAGTAATATCCAAAAATGAAAAAAAATCTCAATTCATTGTGTGTCAGCTTGGCGACGAAACCATTGAAGCTCTTTTGGTAGCCGTAGATGAGAGAATCTGATCCACCACTGAACCATAGAAGTATCACATACGATTTAATTAGTCACAAGAAAGTTATGTAATAGGGATCTGTTTTGTTTCACTGGAAAATCAAATGCCGACTAAACTGGGAAAATCTTAAATCCCATAAATAAATAATACACTCAATTGTCAAAGGAAGAAAAAGCCTAAATTGATTCACCTTCCTCCAATCCCCAACCACTAACTTCTTTTTCCCCTTAAGATAAACTGTCACAAACAGAGAAATACAAGAAAGAGAGGACGAGACAACGAGAGAGATGAGGGTTTCTATCCATGATGAAAGCTAGGAGAGTGGGTTGGGGGAAGAAACGGCCAGGTAATTAGGTTTGGAAATGAACATAACTGGGTATTTAAACCCCTTAAATATAAGGAAGTTGGTCGGGTTTGCGGATTGTCGGGTTAACCAAATCTGGACACCGACCCTGGCCCGACCAGTCGGGTTAACCCGACCAATATCATATGAACCCATTTTTTTGGTCAGGCTGCAGGTTGGACTGCTTTCGGGTTGGTCGGATCAACGGTTTGGCAGGTTTTTTCGGTTTAATACTCAGCCATAGCCTCCTCATCGGAGAAATATGCCAGTTCTGGCGTGAAAGGCTGAATCGTATAAATTTGCCAAACTAAAGGGGTTTTTTAATCGATTTGCGAAAAAAGGAGCTAGCATCAAATATACCAAATTAGAGGGGGCCAGATATAATTTACCCTTTAATTGAATATAGTAGCTGTATTTATAAAAAGAAGTAGAAGTGACGTGGAGTTGATGTGGAGCTACTATGTGGTTTTTTCTCACAGCTTACCTTAAGTCTATCTAAAATGCAAGATTCTTTCCATATTTCACTAAACATCCAACAACACTCTGTCTAAAATCTACCTAAACCTCAACATAACTTTGTTCTCCTATACCAACATAATTTTTACCACCAATGCCTTAACAACATTTTTCTCCATATCCCAACCAAGATATTTTTCACATGTATTGAACCAACAACCATAGCTAATGCTTAAAAAAACCATAATCAAGCGCATCATTGGTTAATGTAATCATATTTTTTTTCTAATATAATTTTTGGTTAATATAATTTTAGTTGATGTATTCTTATTTTATTTTAATATATCTTTCAATTATCATATAATATAATTTTAAATCGTATATAATTAATTTTGACGCATTTAAATTTGTTAAAAATTATATCTGAATTTAACACAATAACTGTATTTATATAAAAAAGCAGAACTTAGTGAAGTTGATATGGAGTTACTGTAAGATTTTTTGTCACAACATTCCTAAAGTCTAAAGTCTATTTGTCACAACTTTCCACATTCTACTAAACACCCAATAACACTGTATCCAAAATCTACCTAAACCTCAGTATAATTTTGTTCCTCCATACCAACAAAACTTTTACTAACAACCACCAATGTCTCAACAACATTTTTCCCATACCCACAACCAAGATATTTCTCACATAGTTGAATCAACAACCATAGTTAATGCTTAAGGAAGCCATAATGAACCTTTTTGGGAGCGATTCATCCTTCCCAAACATCATACAACTCTCCGTTGTACTACGCTCTCCAAATGTGCTTGTTCCTCCTTCTTCCTTACCATGGGAAGTCTTTTTGAAAGAACTCCGAGGAGAAGAAAAAAGAAGGTGTTAAGAGACCCTCCCGACCCCACCTTACACACTCTAAGATCCTTTTTCAAACCTGCTTACTCCCATTTCGAGTCAAGAGATAGATAACTAGACATTTTGGTTAATGTACTCATATTTTCTTTTAGTGTAATTTTTAATTAATGTAATTTAGTTGATGTACTCTTATTTTATTTTACTGTATATTTTAAATAATCATGCAATATAATTTTGGTTAATTCAAAATTAATTTTAACGTACTTAAATTCGTTTGAAATTATATTTGAATTTAATACTGTAACTAATTAACTATATTTATAAAAAAAACTAACATAAAATGATATTATTGTAGCAAGGTCTCGGTAAGGAAAAATTGAAATTGAAATTTACAACTTGACGTGGACAAGAAAAGACGGGTTTATGTTATTAGGCCCAGAAGAAACACTCACTTCCCTAGCAAAACAAGACCAAAAGGGCAGATAGAGAGATAAGAGAGGCGCTTCGCAGGAATGAGAAAGACTCCAGCTTCCATTAACCCACTTACAAGTGGGGCCAAGCTAGCCCTTTCTAGTTCACGCCATTTCCACTTCCCTGTGAAAAAACCTCATCACCAGCCAACCCACATCATGGGCCCCACTCTGTTCCACGGTACGGGGAGTACCAGAAACAGACACGTTCGAGCTGGCTCTATCGGAGCCAAGGAAGGGATGAGGAGCACTGACCTGGTGGCCAAGGAGTACTCTGACCTTAATCTCACTGAAAATATTTCTGGGGTATTTGTAAAGTTTCGACCTTTAAGTTCAAAGTTTCTTTCTTTCGTTGTAAGAACTGAGAAAAAATATATCTTTTTTATGTGGGTATCAGGAACTGGGTCATGTTAGGATCAGGCAACATGTGAACCCTTTGAGCTTATCCTTCTCGGTGAGTCTCCTTCCTCCCGTCTAGTTTTGTAGGTTGTGTTGGTTGTTATGGTTTTTATAGTTTGAATCTTTTTGTCGGAACCTGAATCCGATTCGTATGCCGGTCAAACAAACACCGGAAATTACTGTGTGTTTCGAACTCTTGGGGACGTTTTGGTTTACTGAGGAGGTGCATGTTTTATTAGGCGCCTGCACAAGTGCCGGATTGGAAGGAGGTTTACAGGGACCCGACATTGCCGCTCATGGTTGATATTGGAAGTGGTAACTCCTTAAATCTCCGTCTCTGAAGCATATTCTATAGTAAGTACTTCAGCGGGAAGGATAGATAGTTACGGTAGTCAGTAGTAATGCTGAGGACATTGAGAAGAAAGCGTTATGCACCGTGTTGCTTGTAGTTTTAGTTCTTGCCTCGGATTAGTTATAGTCGAGTTATTACTGTGCAGGGGTTATCTGTTAGCTGCATTCATGTTAGTCTTGTTTTTCTGTGAGATTCTGATAACCAAAGAATTTGAGTTCTCAGGCAGCGGTAGATTCCTTATATGGCTTGCAAATAAGAATCCTGACTCGGGAAACTATCTGGGACTAGAAATTCGACAGAAGGTATGGCTATCAATCTCTCTGGGTTCAAACTGGTTTAGCTCAGTTGCTTCTAACCAATGTTAATGTCCCCCAAATTTTCTGGATTTTTCTTGTGTCATTAACACAAATTTCATGGCCATTTTCCCGTGATACAGCTGGCTAAGCGTGCTGCACTTTGGGTGAAAGAGTTGGCACTCGATAACATGTAAGGTTCACAGGATTTATATTTGAATATGAAAAATAACATTTTTTGTGCTTGCTATTTAATAAAGGGTAATATGAAATTTTACAGACATTTCCTGTTTGCAAATGCTACAGTTTCTTTCAGACAGCTGGTTCTTTCATACCCTGGACCTCTTAAGCTAGTTTCAATTTTGGTGAGTACGCTTTAGAATTGGATAATTAAACTTGAGTTTCGATTGGCACACGATAGTCATTTTTAGTGTCCCCTAACTTATTCTAAACTAAATCTGTGTCCACGATACTGAATTATTATATGCAGTGTCCTGATCCTCATTTCAAGAACAGGCATCATAAGAGAAGAGTTCTGCAGAAGCCATTGGTGGATGATATTGTTGCTAATCTAGCAACTGGGGGACGGGTACGGATCGACCGATTTTCTCTTTTAAGTGAGATAGATTGAGATAATTATGAGCTAATTTGTTAGTCTGTTGCCAAGCAGGTTTTCGTGCAGTCTGATGTTCATGAAGTGGCTGTTGACATGAGGAATCAATTCGATTCAGAATCAGATGATCTTCGGCATATCGATGAAATTGACCCTTATTTTCCGTGTGATGGTGACGGATGGCTATTCAGCAATCCAATGGGAATAAGGACTGAAAGAGAAATACATGCTGAATCCGAAGGTGCAAAAATCTATAGAAGATTATACCAAAAGTGGACACAATGACTCGAGTAAGACAACTTTATTTCTTGATGAATTTCTTTCGCTTAAGGTTTTGAATTAAATGCAATTGCAGCTAACCCTTGGCGCAATCTACTACATGCTGCATTTAGTTCTTGATTGTGTGACGGGCTCACCTCACATGCATTATTGTTATCAGAGAAAATGAGCTTGCTATCGTTTAAACATTGCTTCAGTGCATCAATTATGCATTTATTCAATAGAGGTTAAGGGTTGAGATCTCGTATTTTACTGTTAGAGAGATGATTGGACGCTGTTGTGCCCTTGTCAGGTTCTCGGGTTCAGTTGGGAAAACAGATTGCTTGAAGTAATCTTGTTGACCACATGAAGTGATCTAGATATGAGAGTACATACAGTTCTAGCGAACTCTTGGAGTGGTACTATCGAGCATGGAGCTAGTGGTAGTAGAATCATGCCGGATTTTAATGCCTTGTCATCGTTTCTTCCATTCTTCAGTAGAAAGGAACTGGTCCGAGCTGTCTCCATATTGTATTTGGAATTTGGATTGCTTCTGAGTTTAACATGTTGGATCATTTTCTAAATGCGCCATGTATGTAATAACATTATCTGCCCTTTTCTTCCTTATCAATTTGTTTGAATTACTGAGTTTATGCCTTTGGCAGATACAATCAACGGACTTAAGATAGTAGATTTGAGTTTACTAGATTGCATACTGAGTTTAATGTGTTGTACCCGATTGGAGCAATGTTCTGGTGTGTGTGCAGATTTTGACTTCTGATTGGGGTCATATCTTTCGTTCATTCTTCTAAACGCTTCTTTACGTTGCAGAATTTGCGTAATCATCGGACTGACATAGGCAAGCAAACAAGGAGTATCCCCATAGGAGATGCAGGAACAAGAAGAAGGGCTCGGAAGTGGGAAGAACAGGTTGGATTTCTGTAGTTTAGAGACGAATGCTGGAAGGGCAACGATAATGTAACAAATGGTTTGGATCATTTGGGAAAACAAATGGACAAATGTTTGGTCCGGTTTTAGTACAAGGGGAATAGAGGTGCAGAGATATGAACCATGTTCTTTTCCTTCCCACATCTGTGGCACTAATTATTATTATTGCCTAGAATTTGGTGCTGGTATTTGTTAAAATATTATTCCATTTAATAGGAACGAACCATCTGTTGTCAGTTGTACAATTTGTCCTCTGATTTGCAAAACTGGCCTAAATCTGAATGTGCATCGTTATTGGGAGAATTTGAGGCTAAATTCAAAACATAAAGTGCTAATAAAAATTGATTAATCTCGTAATTTATTGTGTTTTTAATAATGTAAACTTTTGCTCATCGGATTTTCGTTGTTGGAAAGAGAGTCGAAAGTTTTGCATTTATGCAATCTTTTGAATTGTATAGGAAGATGATTATGTAATCAGACAGTTGTAAATTAGAGGGTATATCTTTAATTAAAATGAAACTACCAATAATTTTCACGACTTTGAATATCTTATTTGTGGAATTAGTGGTACTTTATAGGTTACCCATATAATTATCATAAAGTAATGCTATTGGATTAGTTACAACCATAACGGTCCCCTTCAGAACAAAAGCAAAAGACAAATGCAACGGCCCAAGAGGATGCGCACCGCTCGAGGAGTAAAGCCAACAAAATACATGATGGGGTTATACCTATTTCTATGTAAATTTTATACCTATTTCTTAAAATAATTTTCAATGCATGACCAATTCTAAATTTTGCGGGAAAAATTTAGACCTATTCTCATTTATAACAAAACACGAAACAAATGACCACTCTCAAATTTTATTAATAAGGAAAGTTAGTTGAATAGGATAAAAATATTGGAATCTGAACTAAATAAAAATCTCTCAAATCTAAAATCTTATCCCGTGCGTAAAAGATTTGCTCCGACGAAGATTCTTCGAAAGTTTCCAATACAATAACTCATATTAAAAACCAACTAATCCAACGCCTTAAAATAAAACCACCACCGCTTACGCCTCCTTTTCCCGGGGTCCCGTGATCAAGAAAAACATAAAAAAA
>SOPF01027665.1:309747-333716 GCA_012979155.1 Hypericum perforatum | reverse complement strand
ACCTTAAGTTAAAACTTTGGTGAAGAGCATATGTGGATATTGAGGCTTGGTTGATGATTTGAGGAGGGTTGATGTTGATTTAGACTTTGGTGATGAGATGAGAGGGCTATTATGCATATTTTGGAGATTTTGTGTAGAAATGTGATTTATGGGACTTGAGAGTAGTTTTTCCTTATTCTTTGTGTTGAGGGATTTATGTTGATTAGAGAGTTATTTCTCTTGATTAGTTGATCGCCTTGAGGAGTCCGAGCATCGTGATTCATAAAGCGAAGAACGAGGACCTCTAGGTGCATTTGGACAAATTGGTTAAGGTAGGGTGATATTATCCCCAACCTCTATTTTGGCTAACATTGTTTGTTATAAACTTGTGACCTTGCTTTGCTTTGATATGGTAATTATATGGTTATGTGATAGATTATGAATGTAAGTCTTTGATTTGTGTGCACTTGATGATTTTCGGTTTATGCATAGTTTTGACAAATATGAGTCTTGTGGATTATGAGAAATTGGTTTTGGTGATTATGAATATGTGTGGTATGTGTGAGTCGATTTGTAAGATGGCGGATGATGAGGTCTAACCGTGACCAACTAGGGATGTTGGCACATATGCACATATTATGGGGATACATTGGATTTGATACGATTATGATATGGCCGGTGGAGTTTGATTATGAAAGCGCTATAAGTTATGGTATCCCAATGTTGTGAGAGGGAGTGACACATTCTAGACCTATCTGAAGTCCATCTATTTATTTGGCATTCGCGACTCCAAGTTCGGGTCGGAACATGTCTATGTGTATGAATATGAATTTGTCATTATTTAATTTGAATTACTTGTGATGTGCTAGATGTTAATTTCGCACCATTTGTCTATGCATGATTTGAGTCAATGCATTTGATTGGTTAGTTAATTATAGGTTAGTTTTAATATCTCCTGCTAAGTACTTCCAAGTACTTACCCCCTCTTCCACAGGTGACAGAAATTAGAGAATCGCTTTGACGTCCGAAGAATTTATTTGATAGCTCGTGTAAACCCATTGTCTTCTTCCGGGTTTGAAGTCTTCGGATGGTATTTCCCTTTTATGATCTAGTAGAGTCGCTCTGTTGTACACATTATGGGACCTCATGTTTGTATTTGGAATTATGCAAGAACATTGTAATATATATGTATAATTATGAACTAGTGCTTCCGTATTTATATAAGTTATGTCAATGCTTCCACAATTCGATTCATTTATTCGTACGAAGCTGGTTGGGTCGCGGCTCATCGATTTAGGTAAGCGTGACCCAGTGCCATGTCAGCAACCCAGATTTGGGTCGTGACAATGAAGGCGGTTTGATGGGGCATTTCGAGATTGCAAAGACTTTGGTGATGCTATAAGATCATTTTTTTGGCCACACATGAAGAGAGACGTTGAGAGAGTTTGTGGTAGATGCGTCACTTGCAAGCAAGCCAAGTCAAAGGTAAAACCCCACAGTTTGTACACTCCAGTACCTATACCTAGTGAACCTTAGATTGATATCTCTATGGATTTTGTGTTAGGTCTGCCTAGGACTAAACGTGGAAGAGATTCAATTTTTATGGTAGTGGATAGGTTTTCTAAGATGGCACACTTCATTCCATGTCAGAAGACTGATGATGCTTCAAACATTGCTGATTTGTTCTTTAGAAAGGTTGTTAGGTTGCATGGCATGCCTAGAACAATTGTTTCTGATAGAGATGCTAAGTTCTAAAGTTACTTTTGGAAGACTTTGTAGAGTAAGTTAGGTACCAAGTTATTATTTTCTACTACTTGTCATCCACAAACTGATGGTCAAACTGAAGTTGTGAATAGGACTTTGTCAACCTTATTGAGAGCACTCATCAAGCATAACATTAAGACTTGGGAAGATTGTTTGCCACATGTTGAGTTTGCTTATAATAGATCAATTCATTTTGCTACTCAATATTCACCATTTGAACTTGTTTATGGCTTTAATCCTTTGACTCCATTGGATTTATCACCTTTGCCTTCAAGTGAGTATGTCAATCTAGATGGCAAGAAGAAAGTAGAATTTGTCAAGCAATTGCATGAGAGGGCAAGAATGAATATTGAAAAGAGGATGGAGCATTATGCTAGACAAGCGAATAAGGGAAGACACAAAGTTGTCTTTGAGTCGGGAGATTGGGTTTGGTTGCATATGCGGAAGGAGCGTTTTCTTATCCAAAGGCATTCCAAATTACTACCCCGTGGTGATGGACCATTCCAAGTGCTTGAGCACATCAATGACAACCTCCCAGGTGAGTACAACGTGAGTGCTACATTTAATGTTACTGATTTGAGTCCTTTTGATGTAGGTGATGCAGATTTGAGGACAAATCCTTTTCAAGAAGAGGGGAATGATGCAATCATGCCTACGTCCAAGTCATCCAAGCTACAAGACTCTCATCAAGTGCAAGTGCCAATTGGACCAATGACACATGCAAGAGCGAGGAGGCTTCAAGAAGTCCAAGCACGTGAATGCAAGTCCAAAGACGTGCATAAGGCCCATGCAAAGCCCATGCACGTGATTGAAGCTAATTTGGAAGCTACGTCAACTTTGCCAACCTGAAGCATGAAAGTTCGTTCTATTTTGTCCATGCACAATCTGAATGGGATGTGATCTTTAAGCAAGCTTCTAGTAGCTTTAGTTATATTATTTAGTTCTTATTTAGTTAAATAAAGAGGTCAGAATTCCCCTTGTTTGGGAAGTTATTCTCGGCCAGATTAGGAGCTGAATGCTTTTAGCTTATTTAGGCAGATTGCTTTTAGCTTGTTTAGGAGTTTATTATTTAGGAAGATTTGTGAACTTTCAGCCTATAAATAAAGGCTTAGGACGTGTGTTAAAGGGCACACAACATAAGAATTCATTCTGAATAAAGTCTTTGACTTAGTGAGTTGATAACTCAGCTTGTTCTTGCCTAAGCTAGAACTTACCTTTCACTTTTCAAACGAGTTTGCCATCCTCGTTTGTGGCCTAATTCGACTTGACTTGAAGTTCTCAGATTGTTCGTGGCTTGGGTTGAGGCTCTTTTGCCAAGGTTCTTGCTAGATCAGTTCGTAGGTTTGAAGTCTACCTCCGTTTTAAGCAATAATAGATACGTAACACTTGTGTTTCTCTTGCCGAGATCACATCAAAAAGAGAGGCCAAAAGTCATCTAAGTCCAAAATAGGCTCAAAACCATCAAAATAAAAAGAGTCGGGATAGCTCAAATCAGCCACCCTACATCTACCAATAGTCTGACATATGCCAAGCTTTTCCCTGAACACCCTTACATGCACAAGAGTTCTTGAGGCCCATTAGATATTTTTCACCCTCGTCATATTTTTTTATTTTCTATTTTTGACCTTCATTTGCTCCAAATTTGACCTCAATTGTGAAAAACAAAAATGTAATATCTCTTCAAGCTTTCCAATGGTATGTTAGATAAGAAAATACAATGCTCAAGAAAAGAGTTATGGCTCTAGGAATATGCTCTTTTGTAATCACCCCTTCAATGGTCTTCAATTGCTCTCGAATATCAATAAAAATAAATGAAAGATAGATATACATCCATTTCTTGACTCGAACACATATAATTATCCCCTCTAAGCTTAAAACAACTCATTAACACATCCTTAGTCATTTAACCCAATTTTTGCATTAAGTAAACTACACTATAAAGTTGACCACTGACAAGTTTAGTCTAATTTAAGCTCAAATATGTAATGGTAGCCAACATCCTATCACTCGCATACAAGTCCATAGTGTAAAAATATTAGATGCCATATGCAATGATGACTCAAATGCAGAACTCATAATTAAGAGGGACTTTTCATTAGGTTGTAATAAGACCGAGGTATAGATGAGGGTAAATATATATGGGCAGTAGTTAAACTAGGCATATAAAAATATTATAACTCTCGTCTATTTTAGGCATTTCACACTATCTTTACTAAGCATTCATCCCCAATTCATCTAAATTCTAAGGATCGTTCCCCACGAGACTTGTCATTTGTTCATTTGTGCCTTATTCACCAACATTTTCCAAACTTTTCACTTTCTCATAATACCTCACTTATTCCTTTTCAACTTTCCATATCTTTTTCACAATTTTCCTTTCTTTGTCCTTTTCTTTTTTTTCTTCTCTTTCACATTTCACTTTTGCTTCAACTTTCTTTCTTTTGTTTTTTGCACATTTAAGGAAATTGGTCTGGGCTTCTTTATTAGTCTCAAATTTATCCTTTTTCCCATTGTTCAATCTTACAAACTGTTCTACAAGTGAACCCTTACAAATATCCCAAAAGATAATAGACTAACGCATCCTTAGACCGAGAAATCAAAGGTGGGTAATATTATGAATATCACAATTATATATTGGCTTATATATTTCAATGAATAGGCTTAAGCTCTATGGATTAAAAAGCAGACAATGAAATTTTTTTGGCTCTACAGCTCTAGGTTTAACATTAAAGACTGTCTCTAATATGTAATTAATCTCATACTACTAAGTCATACTAAGTATTAACATACTACTTTCATTGCTCAAAACATGTAGGCACCTCATAAATAAATGGAGATGGTTGTTTGTCCTTCGACTCATAGATTCTCATATTGTCACTAATCAAGTTTTCTAGTATAATCTACTTGATGCAACCACTAACCTAAACAGTCAATAATATTGTTCCTACATATTCCTACTTATTGTAATCAAACTCAATTCTAACATGGTATAAGGTTTAGCTTTGAAAAAAATCAAAGGAGAATTCATCATTTACTTGTAACACAACCATATGAAACACAAACATTATAAAAATTGAGAATTTAAGGATGTAAACTTAAGGACCCATTTGGCATGTTTTGTAAAAGTGTAGGGACCAAAAGGTAATATACCACGGACTTAGGGTTTTTGATAGGTTAGGGGCAGATTTTGGATAAGTTGAAGTAGAGATTAGGGTTGTTTGGCATTTAAATATACCATTAAGGCTGCTCATCTAGCCAGTTTAACCTACCTTTGGCATTTTGTTCTGAGTCCGTCTGAAATCAGATTCAGATTCAAGCTTGAACACATGTAAACGGTGGGAACACGATTTCAGATTTGGATTCAAATTAGGTTTTGACTACTCTTGGATTTGGATTCGATTCTAAAATTGAATTCAAATACATGATTATTAAATTTTGAACAAATTAAGTTGATTTTGTTTTTAGATTTTGATTCGATTCTAAAATCAAATCCGAATTTGTGTACTTTGATGGTTTTGAATTGGACTTATTTCCTGATTTGATGTTTGATTATGAGTTGGGTTCTTGGAATCTGATAGGTATGATTGAGTGATATGATAAGACTTTTGACAAGATTTATGACAACTTCTTTTATGAGATATGAGATATGAAAACCTATGGGTGATTGATTAGTTTGTTAAGTAGTTGGATAGGGGATTTTTCCATTGGAAATACTTAGTAGGTTAAGTGTAGTTGGTTAGGACACTACTCTAGAATTATTATATTAATTAGTTAGGTGCTAGTTGGCTAGGAGATTTGTGGTAAGTGCTTGATTGCGATGACACTATGCTTAAATTAATTTCACTTACTGAGTTTATTCAACTCGTGTCAATCATTTGTGTTCAGATCATTCGAGCAAGGATCGGGACCAGAGTTAGAGAGAGCTTTCCTCTGCATTTCATCACCATGGTTTATAAACTTTCAGTATTTTGATTTTAAAGACAATTATTTTACTTGCTATTATGTTTCAGATTTGGATTTTTCTTTACAATAAAAGTGTGGTGCCTAGGGATATTTACTTCCCGATATTTGTTACTTCCTTATTCAGGTCATGAAAAATACAAACACAATCCTAGACATAGACTCGATCACACTATACAAATGATGTATAAATTTGTAAAATACAAAAAAAAATTACAAAAAAATGAGAAATAAAGAGAAAACACAAGTTTGATGCACCCTCACACTTATTGCACACATTATTCTTAATGTTGGGAAGACACACAAAAATATTACATAGATAAAATGAAAAGTAAAGAAAAAGAAAAGTGGATGGCTCCCTTGTTGATTGTGAGGTGAAATAGGTGGAAGAGCTTGCAGTAGTTAGTCGGGAAGCCATCAAACTCTGGTCTTCTTTTCTTTCATTTTTTGTATCTACAAAAAATAAATAAAATTAAGGTACTAAAATCATATATGCCAAAATATAGAAAAAATAAAGTCACATGAATTAAAATACTAAGCATGCTAATTTTCAGTCTCTAGCTTCACTTGATATTCTATGAGGTCTAAGGTGGTCGAACGTTAGTACTGCTTGCTTGAAACTCTATCGTGTTTAGACCTATGAGGAGAAATACCTTGTTATCATGCACATCCATTATAGCATGACAAGTGTTGAAAAATGGATGTTCTAGAATTAATGGATAACTTTCATTAGTTTCATAGTCTAGTACCTAACATTTATAGATACGAGAGACTTGTTAACTTGGATTAGCACATCCTCCACAATTCCATATGGTTTCTTTCTACTTTGACCAATAAGTTGAAGCACCAAAGGTATAGATTTGACATCTCCCAATTTGAATTTCATCAAAGTTACTAAAGGCATAAGATTAATATTTACATCTAAGTCACATAAATAATGCAAAAATTGAATATTGTTAATAAGGAAGAAATAATAAAACTCACTAGATCTTTGAGTTTAGCTGGTATGTCATTTGCTATAAAAAGGATCGTCTTATCATCATTCTTCTCCTTCTTTGTCACAATGATTTCCTTGCAAAACTTGGCATAATGTGATTTTTGATCTAACATTTTCAAAAAGGAGACATGACTTTGAATATTCTCCATCGTTATAATAAATTCAAGTGTCTTCTCATCAATCACGTGTTCTTCTTGACTTCTTGAGGTGATGATGAAGGAACAAAAGAATCAACTTGTTTATTAATATAGGTTGGTTTCTTCTTCTTGTCAATAACCATCATCGCTTATATGGTTGGTTTGACCACTTCAACATATTCTTTTGCAGAAGACTCGTTCTTAAATGGTTGCTTTCTCTGGAGTCTTTGAGAGAATGGAGGTAGAGATACATAAGGTGGTGGGAGAATATATGGTTTATCATTATCATCAACACCTCTCAATATGATGGCCATTACTTGTTATTGTAGGTCTGATTCTGTGTGGTAGGCGTATAACTTATTTACTTTTGATAATTTATTACACCTAAATTTTTTAGTTTGATTTACATATTCTTAAGTTAGGTAGCTTGCTGTTTTATATCCCGCCCCCTCTAGTTCGGTGTATTTAACACTAACCCTTTCTAATTAGCAAATTGATTAAAAAATCTCTTAGTATAGCAAATTTATACTATTTGGTCCATGAAGTTGAAACCGGCGTATTTCTCCGGTGAGGTGCCAAGCAAAATGATAAATATATCCTTGGCCTAAGAAACAAAAAAATGGGGAAATCCAGGATAAAAATACTCCGGAGGAGAAAGAGGAAGGAGGAGGAGAAGGAGGAAAGGAGGAGGAGGAGGAGGAGGAGGAGGAGGAGGAAAAAGGAGGAAGGTAGAGGAGGAGAAGGAGAATGAGGGGGGAGGAAGGAGGAGATGAGGAGGAGGGAGAAAGAGAAAGAGGAGGAGGAGAAGGAGGAAATCCGGAGGAAGAATGAGGAAGGTAAAGGAGGAGGGTGGAGGAGAAGAGGGGAGAAGGAGAAAGGTAGAGGAGGAAGGTGGAGGAGAAGGAGAAGGGCGGAGGAGGAGGAAGGTGGAGGAGAAGGAGGAGGGCAGTTTGGTGGGAGGAGAGGAGGAGGAGGGAGGAAGAGAAGGAGGAAATTGTGAAGAAGAGGAAGGGGGAGGAGGAGGAGGAAGAAGGAAGGTAGAGGAGGAGGGTGAAAGAGGAGAGGGGAGGAGGAGGGTAGAGGAGGAGGAGGAGTGTAGAGGAGGAGGGAGGAAGAGAAGGAGGAAATTGTGAAGAAGAGGAAGGGGGAGGAGGAGGAGGAAGAAGGAAGGTAGAGGAGGAGGGCGGAGGAGGAGGAATGTGGAGGAGGAGAGCGGAGAAAGAGAAGGGAGGAGGAGAAAGAAAATTCGGAGGAAGAGGGAGGGGGAAAGAGGAGGAGGAAGAAGAAGGAAGGTGGAGGAGGAGGGTGAAAGAGGAGAGGGGAGGAGGAGGGTAGAGGAGGAGGAGGAGTGTAGAGGAGGAGGGAAGGAAGAAGAAGGGGATAAGGGAGGAGTTCGGAGTGAGGAGAGGAGAAGGAGGGATGAAGAGAAGGAGGAAGAGAAAATCTAGAGGGAGAGGGATATTACAGGAGGAGGAGAAGAAAGAGGAAGGTGGAGGAAGAGAGGGGAGAAAGAGAAGAGGGAGGAGAAAAGAAGAAGGGGACGAGAGAAGGAAGAGGAGGAGGAGGGAAAGAAGAGGAGGAGGAGGAAAGAAGAGAAAGAGGAGAAATATGGAGAAGGAGAGAGAATATTTTCTTAGATCAGAGGTATATTTTTTATTTCGCATGACATATTGCGAATTATAGGAAGATCAGCGTTAAATACGCCAAAGTCGAGGAAGTAGATGTAATTTACTCTTAATTAATTATGATCAATTTTAAGGTAGACATTCATTGAAATTTTTTGGTTTACTCATGATGATTACATGTTACACTCAATTGAATATTATTTATAACAAAAAATGAGAATATTCTAAAGACAATTCCAAAGATAATATTAAATTTATTAAATAAGCATATTTAGGATAATATCTTAGAATTGTTTTTAAATCCTTAGTAAACAAATATATTTTAATTTAAATATATCACTTTTTATGTAACTTGAAACCAAAATTTAATACTAATTGTTTCAAAAAATATTTGTTAGGGCAAATTATCCTCAGGTCTCTGATCTTTACCAAAATCTCCTATTGGGTCCCTCCTATTATATAAATGATTAATCCGTCCCTGTTTTATTCAAAAATGTTTGTCTCGGGTCCCCACCGACCAAATCAGACTTTTTTTTAATTTTTGTTATGTGAAATGACTATTTTACCTTTCACAAAATGACAAAAATATGATGAAATTTATCATTTTGTAAAGGGTAAAATAGTCACTTCACATGATAAAAAATTTAAAAAAAAGTTCGATTTGGTCGGTGGGGACCCAAGACAAACATTTTTGAATAAAACAGGGACTTAATACTCATTTATGACAAAAAATGGACCCATTATGAGAATTATGTAAAGACCAGGGACCTGAAGGTAATTTGCCCTATTTATTATTAGGATAAAGCTTATTACATTACCATTGTTACTAACTCAAGATGGATTTTTTTAATCAATATATATAGGTTTTGTCGCAATTCATAACCAATTTATTTTAACCATTTCCCCTTCCTTGAAAGTCATAAAACTCTCCTCCCTCTCTCTCTCTCTCGATCTCGAGAAAAAAAGCCTTCCGGTCTCCCGTACCGCCAACTTTTGTCCCCCCTTCGTCGGCGGTGGCCGCCGTCGTTTCGCCTCCCCTGTTCGCCTTAGCTCGGAAAAGAATCGGCCACCATCCCTTAAAGCCTCAACTCTGTCCCTAAAACCCTAAGCCATAAGACCCCAACCCTCGTCTTCTCACCCGAGCAAGCACCCGACTTGCACCTAATCTATGCATAGAACTATACAGGGTAAGTTACTACTCCGCAATACCTCAATTACTACAATGCGCCTACGAAAAAGGTAGTTATTTCTTGTTTAGGAAGGGCAAAAATATATATTTTTTTAAATTCTGGCGAAAAGGTCCGGGCTTTTCGCTCAATTTCGACCTGGTGATACTTTGTGGTTTTCAGAGAAGGTGTTGGGATTGACGTTGGAACGAATTTGATGGGTTTGCGTTGTGGCTCGGGATTCTCGCTCTGTTTTACTTTTGAGTGTCATGGTGTGTGTGGTTTAGATGATGGCGCGTGATGCAAGAGCTAGTTGCAGTGGACCGAAGGCGAAAGGGGTTGACGATGCTGCTGCTGAATCGTCAAGTGAAGCTGTAGGAGGGACACCGGGATCAAGTACGTGGAAGTCTGAAAGGCGTGGGAAGTTGGCACTGGACGCTCGTCCTTCCAAGAGGAAAGCTGATGAGTTTGACAGGCAAAATGGGTCTGTTGAACTGAGAAGGTCCGAGAGAAATAATAGCCACTCGTTGTGTTCGTCTGGGTCGAAGAAATCAGACGGGAGTTTGGATTCATCTATCCTGGAAAAAAAGAACATAAAGGAGAAGAGTGTAAGCCAACTGAATACGGAAACTAAGAAAGTTGAAACAAGTGAGAATAGGGTGGTTTCTGATGAGAGAGAGGCAAAGAGAATGAATTCTCGTGCTTATAGGGCCTTGTTTGGGCAGGAAAACCAAGCCGATTCACCAGGTTCGTCTAGCATTAATTGGGTTCATTTTTTTTAGTGTATGTTCTGTGCGTTTTCTGATTCTTCCTTCAGAACAACCCATTTTTCGTGGAGGAAGATATAGGTTTAATTAGCCTTGTAGACTTTTTCTTCCTCCTAATTGAACTATGAATGACCACATTTTTCTGAAACCCTTCATCTCTGTTGCTATGTTGATAACTTTTTAGGGTGTGATGAGATGGGGAGCAGCATTGAGTTATCTCAGCAATCAAACTTTGATATTATTCGGGATGGTGCTTTAGAGAATTCTGATAGTGATGAACAGCTCAGTCAAACAATATTACCGGAAGCAAATGCAGAAGGAGAGCAATTATGCATAAATTCAGAGAGAACCTCAGAAGAATCTTTTGAAGAATTACAAGAAACCACTATACCACAATTTGCAGACAGCGACAAAGAAATCTCTGATCGTACACCTACATCTAGGTTTGGATTATAGATTATTGCAATTTTACTTTTCCCTATGTTTTCTCCTCGTGCAACATGTTACTATTTTGCTAGTGGTTGTGTAGGGGCATGGAGCTGATTTTGAGTAGATTCATATTACCAATTGTGGAGGATGTCCTGTTTGCAAATGCTTATTATTAATTGTGGACATTGGTATTAATATTAAGTTATTAACGTATTTCAAACTGTTGCGTTGAACAAGGATAGTGCGAAAATCAACGGAGTTGTCGATCACCCTAATGAAAAATGCACCAGCACCTCAAGAGGTCCAGCCTCTACTACCGAGGTTCAGCCTAGCTGCATTGATTATCTATGTAGCATCTGCAAACTTGGTGGAAATGTCATGTAAGTAGCTTTCTTCACTCTCTTCATATGATGTTTTTGATAAATGTTTAACTTGCTTTACATAAGGAGACAGTATATAATAGTGAGAAAACCCGTGTCCACATGGAATTTGGTTAGTATGGCTTAAGCTGTATATGTTGATGGCTCATCCCTTAGCATTTCTGTTATTTGAAAGCTACTTTTTGCAAACTGGCAGTAGATAAATACAATACCCTGACTTCATACATGGAGAAGCAGCCTTTGTATTTTTCCAGATAGTTTCACGAGACTTGTTAGTTGGTTAGCTTGATGGTGTTACATTTGTTGGTGAAAGAGCTATGATTTTTCTATTTATTTTAATTTTAATCTGTTTCTGCTTTAGTTTAATAATTGTGTACGGTGTTCAAAAAAGCTTGTAAAGTTGATCAGTTAGTTGGCGTACGTTGAATTTAATCCTCACACGATCCCTTAGGTTTTTGTTCAATTTGGTGAAAGTGACTACTTGCTGGCTTACATGTCTTAAAACTTGGTACATCACAATCTTCCATATGTAATATTGCTGTTGTGGCTGCCCTCAAGTTCAGGTGTTGTGATGGAAACGGATGTCAGACAAGATGCCATCAAGCTTGTCTTGGTCATGAGACATATTTTACTTTCGGTGCCTGGCACTGCTATTCTTGCGTAAAAAAGAAAATTCTGTGTGGTGCTCGTGCTGTTTCAAAGGGAATAGAGTCAGTATTGAAATCGAAAGAAGAGGAAGTTTTTGCTGGCAATGGTAAGGAATACCATGCGTACTTTTCCTCTTTGATTGATTAAATCTCACTATGGTTGATGAATCACTTTACCATTTTAATCTAGCCTTGAAAGGGAAGACACAATATTTAGTCAAGTACAAAAGTCTTGCCCATCTTCATAATCAGTGGCTACTGGATCGGGAAGTTCTCAATGAAGATCCATCTCTCATTGAGAAATTTAATGAAACAAACCAGGTTTATGTCCTCGAACTTTGGATGCTATCTACTGAATCTATAGTCGTGACCCTCAGGAGGAAATAGACTTGGCTGTATTTTCTCACTTGTCTTTCTCTTTGTGCGCCAGCTTACTATGTGGAAAGGACAGTGGACCGTGCCTCGTCGTTTGTTACAAAAACATTCTGTAACTTCCCTCAGACAAAAGGATGAGCCTACTTGTGACATTGTAGAAGGCCATTATGAATGGCTTGTAAAATGGCTTGGTCTTGGATACGAGCATGCCACATGGGAGCTAGAAAATGCTTTGATAAATTCACCGGAAGGAAACAGACTCGTGACAGAACACGAAAAATTACAGGAGAGGGTGAAGAAAGCTCAGTGTTCAAACAGTTCTGAGAAGGTGAGTAAAAGTGACGTTAAACATGGAAACTTAGTTTTTGTAATGGTATATTTTATTCAAAAGGACACTTTTGAATACAAGTAGAAGGTACACGGAAACTAATCTGTGTTTCTTATCTATTGTTTCCCGGGTAATCCTAAAAAGCCAAATATTGCTGTTCTTGTCAAAGTCCAACAATGTGTTGGGCAGTAAGAATTTCTGGGTTGTTGTTTGGTATATTTCAGCACCTTGTGTGTTATTTTCAGTTGATTTATTTCCTTGTTAGATTTTGTGGTTCGATGGAAAAAAGGAAACTTAACTATATTTGAATTTGGATATTTTCCGAGGATTACTGCAGTTGTAGTCATCCTAAAAGATAGTAACCACACGATCACCATAGAGCAAGTTCCTGCTAGCCAGGTCAGATCTTCACCTGATACTCGTCCAAGATTTTCAACTACTCCCATGTACTTCTGAAGTTTGCTGCAGCTTCCCTGCTCCCTAGAAAAAGAAGTCAATCATATAATTCTGAAGTTTCCTGTTGCGTCCATGTTCCACAAAACTAACCAAGTAGCTATTCTTCATTATATTTTCAGAGACAGCTCCTTTGTTACAGATCCACCTGAAGCATTCATCCAAGATAATTCCACCTCATCATCCTTAACAGATAAAACATTTTTTTACCATCACCCTCCCTCCCTTAAGGCCCCACCAATTATCTGCTCTTGATCTGCTGGAACCCTATTGCTTGTACTGCCGTTTAGGGTTTTAACCAGATTAGGGGATTTTTCTTGTGATCTTTACACTGTCCTTTCTAGACTTAGTCTCTCTCTTTCGGATTGGTTTCCTTGATGATGGAAACAAAGAAGCAGGAGGATGAAGGCGTTTGTTGGCTGGATGGTTTTGAGAGGGTGGGAACAATCTTGGCTCACTTTTAACTTAAGCAGATGAGTCTGATTGCTCGCAAGGGAGTTTTTTCTGGGAATCCCGGATCAAAATGAATAGTAATAATGAGATGAAAAGATGTTAGGAACTTTGGCTGACTTTGATAATTGGTGGTTAATGAAGCTCATTAATCTTTGCTGATGTGAAAAGTCTTAACTGAACCTGAAATGGAAAGGTGCTCATGACAGATTGCAGGATGATATTGCCGGCTTCTTAGTATATGTAATCAATTGCAGCATTCACAAATACAAGACGTGAAATGAATATCTAACATTCGGGTATATGGTTAATGCGGTCCTTTTGCATCGCTAAATACACGGGGCTCTACAAATATATGAGGCATTTTATTTTGTTCCATTCATACATGATATGGTTAATATTTCTTCGTTTTATGGGATTACGAGGGTAGTTTTTCTGTGCAACAAACTTCATTAACTTCCAATTACTTGTGCAGAAGCTCAGTATGGAAATAGGTTCACTGGATAAATTGCCACCTGGGCTTGATGACAATCATCTGGAATTCGTTAATAATCTTCGTAAACGCTGGGACGCGGGACATAGTTCTATTGTAATTGATGCTAAGGTATTTTGTGCTGGTGTCTAGTTTGATCTTCCATTCATTGAAGAAAGACTTTGGCATGTGGTTTTCTCCTGGATCTGCTTTTAGTCCTTTGTTGAGAATTTTATGATCCATTACTGGAGAGAGTTTTGATATGCTGTTGAGTGGATGTGGGTAATGGATTCTTGGAATATGTTTTCTTTGGCATTCAGGTTAGGCATGGATGATGTGTGGGTATTAAGGTGGTCAGGAATTTGTTTGTGTTCTGTCTTAAGAAATTTATTATGCAAGAGTTGAGTTACTGGAAAAATATATGTGGTGATGAACAAAACTGGAACGAAACATGGTAGATTTAGATTGTTCCGTGCTTCCTATTTGTGCTGGTACATTTTTGTTATTGCTTTAATATTCATTGCCTATCGAGTTATTTGATTTTGAAAGGATTATTTCTGTTCACAGGGACGGATGGAAAAGATTGTTTCCTTCATCTTATCACTTCTGTCCCACGTATCGTGTCCTTTTCTTATCATCTCAACTCCTGATGCACTTCATTCATGGGATGAAGAGTTTTTTACTCTGGCTCCATCTGTTGATGTTGTTGTTTATCACGGTGGCAAGGATACTCGGAAAGGAATCAGAATGGTGGAGCTCTTTGAGGAAGGAGGTTTTGTCATGTCTCAAGTTATTGTAACGTCTTCTCATGTTATGTCTGAGGTATATTTTTTTACGGAGGCTATATGTGGGCAGCTGTCACGGCATTTTCTGTTTCCAAGTTATTTTACGTGTGTTTGCAATTTGTAAAATCTGCAGGATCTGGACTTATTTGCCTCAACAGAATGGGCTGCAGTATTTGTTGATGCAGGCCAAATTAGTGACATGCACGGACTCCTTAAACAAATTAAGGTGTTAAGCTCTCATATGATGCTTCTCCTTGTCAATGAGAAATTAAAGGTGCATGTTTTTCACGTAATGTGCCCTTTTTGCTGATTTTTCCATAATATCCTCTGATGGCTTGTACAATTGTTTTGCGTTCCACAGGACGGAATGATGGAGCATCTGCAGTCTGTGTTTACTTATCAAAGTGACATAATTCCCTGCAATGGTGAGGGAAGTAACTCCAACCCCAGGATGATTCCTATCCCGAAGGAGAGATTTTCCAAGTATATTCCACAAAGTTGCAAACCGGATTCAAAATTTTTAGAGTATTGGGTTCCAGCAGGGATGTCGGACATCCAGTTGGAGCAATATTGTGCTAATCTACTTTCAAATTCGTTACCACTCTGGTCGGCCTCCAAGAAAGATCATGTTGGTTCTCTCCACCATATTCTTGGAGATGCTCGAAAGGTTGGGTTTCCCCTTTCGCATGATTTAAACATGTAGCTGTATCGCATTCGATTGAGTCACTCTTTTGTTTGATTGGCCCACAAGGACACCAGCTTAATATTTTTTGGTGCATCAAGCCAAATTTGCTAGAGCCACACCCTTGAGCATGAATAACCTATGTTCAGAAAAGTTGTTTTCTTTGTTGCCAACAAGTCACTAACTTGATGGTGTCTTTTCCTATAGGCTAATAATTGTTAGAATTTCCGTATCTAACCTAGAAACTTAGAGCAATTGGTTACCGACCACACTAATAAGCAAGCCACCACACTCACAACTAATGACATGTTAATCTGAATATGCCCTCTCACACGAAGCCCAAAGGGCCAGAGTTTTCACGGGCTTGGACTGGCGATGAATGTGCCCTCGCAAATACGTGTACAGAATGCCAGTTGTTAAATGGTTGCACAAAGCATTCAGAAAGGTACTGCTGGTGTTTTAGGTCTTTTGACTATGAGAACTATGGGGTCTGCTGGTGTTTTTTACTTTTTTATCATTGGGAAGAATGGCAGTTCTCATTTGAAATGTTGTATTGCGGGTAAATGTATACTCAATTTTAAAAATAGAGGTACAAGGTTGGTTCATGGTTGACGTTGAAAGTACTTCCATTTTCAGAACTGGTCGCTTGCTCAAGCATTTCATACTGTGCCGACCTGAATTCTTGGACTTTATTTGCGAAATTGGGTTTCTTGTCCCCTTATTTGTGTTTGCCTAATGTTTAGTCTTTGTCATAATCAATAAGAAGTACAATATGCCAATTGTTGTTTCCCTTCAATTTTTACATTATGGACTGCTGACAGTTTTTGGCTTTGACAGTGCTGTGATCATCCTTACCTTGTGGATTCGTCACTACAAGCATCATTAGTAAAAGAAGGTAGGGTGTCGGAAATGTTAAATGTTGGGATAAAAGCAAGTGGTAAACTTCAGTTACTTGACATGATGCTCTCTGAAATAAAAAGCAGAAGTCTGAAAGTACTTGTTCTTTTCCAGGTAATTTTTACCACTCCCTTGGTCTCTTTACTTGGAAGTTCAACCGTTCTATTTGCTTGTCAGACATCTTGTTACATGGTGTTCCGAATTTGCTTAAGGCATATGAATTAATAATCCTAACTGTTAATTGGTATTGATGTCATGTTCAGACTGGTATCAGTCCTGGAAAGGTTAGCATTGGAGACATATTGGATGACTTTGTGCGTCAGAGATATGGAAATGAGTCTTATGAACGTTGTGATGGGATTATTGACCCAACAAAGAGGCAAGCTGCTGTGCAGAAGTTCAATCAATGTGATGAAAGGTTTATTTTTCTGTTGGAAACTCGCGCATGTGGTCCTGCCATCAAGCTATCTTTGGATTGTATTATCTTCTTTTGTAGCAATTTGAGCCCAATGCATGATATAAGGAACTTGCAAAGGTTAACCATAGATTCAAAGTCGGAAAAGATGAAAGTATTCCGTCTTTATTCATCTCTAACATTGGAAGAGAAAGCTTTAATCTTGGCACGGGAAGATAATAACGTTGAATATAAAGTACAGAACTCTAACAGTGCAGCTTGTCATGTGCTGCTCATGTGGGGAGCTCTCTTTCTATTTGAGAAATTGGTGAAGTTTCATAGTCGCAGTTCTCTGGCCTTCAATGAGGACTTAATGTTTGAACAACTGCGTCCGGAAAACATTATTAAGGAATTCGTGGCCATACTTGATCAGAATGGCAAAGATGACAAACCAAGCAACTGCTCTGTAATTGTTGAAGTTCAGGCACTGGAAGTTTATAGTACTAACGCTCATTTACCGGGTGAGCTAAAAATTAGGCCCATAGATGATGTAGAACCCCATTTGTTTTGGAAGAAGCTGTTGGACATAAAGCAGCCTCTGTGGAGATACCCATCTTCTTTCGGAGCGGAGAGAAAGCGGAAAAGGGTGCCATGTTCGCAAAATGATCCTCAGTTATTCGATGGAGGATTAAAGAAGCAGAAGAAAGCTGCTAATAAAACTCGTCCACCTCTCCTGGGTCCTCCTTCAGTTCAAGGAAATATGACTGGTACATTTTAGTACTTTAGTTGTATCCTTCCTTCTTGTTGTAAATTGTAACGAGTCACAAAAAAGAAGATCGTCTAGGCTTCCAAGATTGTTAATTAGGAACATACTGAAGCATCTCTGCTTTGCAGGAAGCTCAAGACTTTCAGCTCTTGATCTGTCTACATCACTGCCCATGTCTTCTAAACCAGGGTTATCAGATACTTCATCAGAAGCGAAGGAAGTGAGAACCGCGACGGTCACTGGAAGAATACACTTGTCTGAATCACAGGAGAGTCTCCATTCTCGTTTGAAGCTGGAGATATCAGCACTTAGTGGAGTTCTTAAACTTCCAGTACGTTGTTTCCCGTATAATCACCCTTAAGCAGCTCATTATTTTTTCCCAGAAAGAGAAAATATGTTTCTTTGGGTCTTCACTTCTTATGAATTATCTTCTTTCTATTATTCGTTGCTATCTCAATCCTTTTTTCTAAAGCGCATGAGTCAGCTTCCATCTCTTTGTTTCTTTTGGTGTTTCAGTCTTCATACTTTCCTTTTTCCTGAGCCACATGCCCTTAGCAGTGAACGCTAGCAATGTCTTTGTTTATTGTCATCTTTGTGATTCCAATTGGAATTGTGCCTAGCTTGCATTTGGAGTGAAGGTTGTTGCATTAGTTATTTAGGTTGGGAACTCAGCATGTATTCCCAATAGGATGTCAAAAGGTGCAACTGTATGTTATGGAGAGGGGATTTCATGAAGTTATGAGGATAATTACAACATTTTGCGCCACTGCACTAGTCCATGCTGTCCAAGCTCCAAATTCCATAGTTTGGGTTCTTCATTCATGTTGACCACTTGAAACAGATTTTAAGTTGTGTCTGTTTCTGAAACTGGTTTCGGCGTGGATTGCACTTCTCTCAGTGTTAGTTAGGATTGTTATAGTAACAGGCTGTGGACACACTTCTCTCAGAAAAAAGCTGTTACCTGCATTAGCGAGATAGCTGGACGTATAGAAAAGAGTCTTCTCTGAGTTATTGAAAAGCTTGTTTTCTTTTCAATATTCTTTTACCTTGTAGTTGTTAATTCCACTTTTAGAATGTTTTCCTAAACACTATGGGGTAATGACTTGAAGATGTATTTATCATATTTTGGTCAATAAAACTTGATAGGGGCTTCTATCAAAGTGATTTGAAGACGAACACGCTACATATTTGCTGTATTTTGATTAGCATCAATTGTTTCATGAGGTGCTTGTATGTAGTTGAATGCTAGCTGATTTTCTTCTTCTTGAATGTAGGAAAACGTCAAGGCCATGGTTGAGGATTTTTTGGGCTATGTTATGGGTAATCATCATGTTACACGAGAACCGGAAACTATATTGCAGGCTTTCCAACTATCTCTGGTTAGAATCTTTCCACATTCCTTTCCCAAAATGCGTGCTGGTTGTTCATTTGGTGCTTTCGCTCCAGGAAAGAGAACCACCTTGTGTTGTTTTTTTTACTGTTCTTTTTTTTTCCGCTGAAGGATGTCTGTTTCCCCATATTGTCTAAATTTGTTTCGTGCATGTTTCAGTGTTGGACTGCTGCATCTATACTCAAGTATAGACTTGACCACAAAGAATCTGTTTCACTAGCAAGGCAGCATCTGAAATTTGGCTGCAAGAAAGAAGATGTGGAATATGTTTATTCAATGTTGAGGTGCTTAAAGAGTGTTTTTCTGTATCGGACTGGTCGATTGGAAGTGGCTGTCACTGCGTCAACTCCTTATATATCATCCAACGAACTCAGCAAGGAAGCTTTAAATGCAAGATCTTTGCATCCATCATGGGCTAACGTCATTGAACATACTGCAACTGCACCTCTTCTTGGATTGGCGCAAAAAGACTTATCAAAGAGTATCCAAGATATTGAAAAGAAATGTACAAAGCAGATGACCAAGCTTTTGGAGAAGCAGCAGAAAGAACTAGAAGCCGTCCAATGCAGCTATAATGATGAGAAAACACTGCTTGAGAACAAGAAAAAGACTGAAAGAGCTGTCATTAGATGTCATAGAAAAGGTGCAATGGAGGCCAACCAACTTAAATTATTGGAGGACAAGTACGCAGAAAAGTTTGATAACCTCAAATCCCAAATGGAGACACGACTGAAACATCTCGAAGAAAGTCATGAGGCTGCAAGAGAGCAATTGCTAGAGAGGAAGTCTCATTTGATAGAAGGACTCAAGTCCTGGGCACAAGTTGAATTAGTAAATAAGCTAGAAAAGGATCCAGAAAATGCCATTTCTCAGATGTCTTGCTCCATGAATCAGATTTCTGAAGGGCCAAGCCTAGAAGATGGACAACAACCTTTGAAAGATCTAAATGCGGGGTGCACTAGCACATCTGGAGATGATGGACCTGCACAAGTAGATGATGATGTTGACAGAAGAGGCCGACATATATTGTTAGCAGTGCCTTGTAGAAATCCTGCTGAAATCAGCCAGCCAAATATAAATATATGCATAACCAATCCGGAAAATAGTATGATGGGAGAACTAGAAGCTCATCAACGTGAGCAGCAGGATATTAATCATAACTGTCAATTTTCTGGTGAAACTACTGAGGTTACCTCACAGATTAGAGGGGCTCCATTGGATGTCGAGGGAACTACTTCCATGGCTAAGATGGGGGGTGATTTAAGTAGAGAAAACCTTGGTGTTTCTCTGGTGTTCTCGTCTGAATGCACTGGACAGGCCAGTGACTTTACATTAGAAATCCCTGAAGTTCCCTCAAATCTCACAGAAGTTGCAGAGTTAATCATTGATGATACTGCTGGTAGAGAGAACCATGGTGACGCTATCTCACTATTGCATTGTGGTTCCAGACGTGATGAGCTGGCTGACATGGTTCCATCACAAGTGCCCAAAGTCCTCTCAACACTCCCAGAAATCACAACTGATGAAGATATCGGCAGCAGAGAGAACAATGTTGATGCTGTTATGCAATTGCATTGTGATTCTAGATGTGATGCCCAGGCTGATGTAGTTCCATCTCAAGTGACTGAAGTTCCCTCAACACTCATGGAAGTTGCAAGTGATGTAATTGTTGATGTTAATGCTGGTGGAGGGAACAACGGCGATGCTGTTGTTCAAGTCCACTGCGGTTCCAGATGTGATGAACCGGCGGCTGATCTAGTTCCATCTCAAGTGCCTGAGACTTCTCATGTGATAGAAGAGGGTGAAGTCAATGTTAGAAGGGTTGGTGAGGTCTCTGCCTTTTCATCAGGTGGTATTGAAGTTTCTCATCAATTGGATGAACCTGCTGACTGTAACCAGAATAGGGGACTTCCTCGGGCAAATTCACCTCCTTTGCTGCCTACACTTGCCTCTGCTGAAGAAAGCTGTATGCCGTCAAGTCTGGTATGTTAGGGGAAATTTATATATTCTTCATTTCTTATTTGGATACGAATCTGGAGACTTAAAGAATATTTGTCGAATCTATCATTTAAAACCTCTTTACATATAGAATTAAAAATTGTTTGGAACCTCTTATGGCTTCAGTGCAATTGGATGATGAATAATAACTGCATTGGCTTCTATTCTATTTCTGCAAGCTGTGATATTTTATGCTTGCCATAATTCTAGATGTGATTGCACGTCTTTTTGGTACCGCAAGGAAAGTGTTTTTACCGAGAGAATACGCTTTCACAAGAGACTTGTATCTTCTTTTGAAAATAATGGAACTTCTGCTGATGCATTATTTAGGCACTTCATGAAGAATATGATCAACCAGCCCAAGAAGATCGTGACCTTGGCATATCTTCTCACCTTCTCGTTGAAGTCATTGATACTCCTGTTGTTTCGGAGTTGGCAGCAAGCTTCTCCTCGCAGCACCCTGGTGGAACTAGTGGAAACCAATCAGATTTTGAGGTTCTCGGTACAAGAACAAGTTTGAATAATGGAATCCCCCCCATCCAAACTGCATCTGCTGTGAGAATGCCAGCTACTCTATCCATGGATCCACTTCAAAAGGAGTTGGAGATCATAAAGAAAGAAAAAGAGGAAACCATTAGAACCCTTGAGAACATGGTCAGTGTACTAGTTGATTAATTGTTTGTGGCAACACGTAGGTTGCTTCTGGGTCAATGTTTATGCCATTAACATTGTTTTCTTGTTGTGCAGAAGCTTCAACTTAAATCTGACTGTGAAAAGGAGATACAGGAAGTGGTGGCCAAAATCCGTAGAAATTACGAGGTTAAAATTCAGGAGACGGAATCAACATTTCTTTTAAAGAAGAAAGAGTTGGACGTGAATTACTTGACGGTGCTGAAGAACAAGATGGTTGCTGAAGCATTTAAGTCTAAATGCATGGATACTAAAGTGTGTGCATCTAATTCATCTAGCACACGACAAGGTACACTGTTTAGGATATCTAACAGAACTGACTATAGTATTTCCAATGATTCTGTAGCACTTAATAGTCGATTTTAGGCTTCTTTATGCCCAACCTTTCATAACTCCCAGCCGAATTTACTGCAGGGATGGCTGGCAATTCCAGGCGTCAGCTGCATCTTGCTTCATCTCAGCCGCCTTCTGTCAGGCCTCCTACCACGCTGTCTCCAGCTTATGGTGGTAGCACCCGAACGATCATGCCAAATGGACTTCAAGCTTCCACCGCACATAGCAATATGCCTTTCCATCAGGTTGCTGGCCCTTCCCTGTCTCCTTCCCCAAGCAGGGCAGCGGCACCACCCTGCGTGAGCCCATCACCAAGCATAGGCAATCTCCAAGGAAGCCATCAAATATATGCTCCAGTGCACCCACAACATTTCAGGCCCATGGCATCCGTATCTACAGCTAGTCCTTCCATGTCGCGAGGAATGTCAAACCAGCAGGTTCTGGGTACTGTAATTGGAACTCCTATGCTTCCACCATTTCCTCCTAATCCGTCAGTCCAACTGCGGTCCCACGGCCCAGAAATCATGGTTAATAGACTGCATGGGAGCAATGAAGATTTTCCACCTTCCAACTCATCTTCCCATGCCAGGGAATCTATGGGCCTGGAAAACCGAACAAATAGTAGTACACTTCCACCTTCAAACATGCCTTCAACTACACAGTTGACTTCTAACTTGGAGGCCCTGCAGTTGAATTTGGATACCATGCTGCTAAACCCTCCACGCGATGTTGTTTGTTTGTCGGACGATGAGTGAAACATTGTCGCTAACCTCATGGCTCCGTTTCGGTGGTTTCGGAGCTAGAATTATACATAGATCGAGCTGTGTTCAAAACTAGTAGGTGTATAGTTTCCAGTCTCATAATCCTTGTGATCTTTCTTCTGTTGTCGGTTTATGTACAGTAAATATGTAGTCCGGGTAAAGAGTTGGCTAATATGTAGGCAGAAACGTTTCTTTTGTGGGTTCGGAAACCATTGTATAAAAAATGTGGTTCGACTAGGTTCGACTGAACTGCAACGGTAATCAGCTCAGACTTTCCCATTAGGAACTCTAGTTGGTTCGACCTTACTATTATTTGATCCTTTCATGGATTTTGACATATTGAGTTGGTTGACCTCTAGCAGGCCATTACTCTGTCAGCTAATTTAGATTTCTAAGATTACTTTTCAATTAGTGGGTTGATTAATTTGGATTTAAATAGTACCAGAGTATATTTTTAGTCACTGATTTCTCTGAAACTGTAATCTTTTTTTTTTTAATCAATTACTGTAATCCTTTAAAAATATTAGGTCAGACATATTCTATGTTGTATTTTTGCGACGTAGTCTCGAGGACAATTCCGAGCCAAAAATACACTCCGAACCTACGTGGCGTGTTGACGTAGTATACTACTACACATAAGATTACTTTATTATAGGACAATATGCTATGTAGAGTACGATTGTTATGGGCTATAAATCCAGATTCCCATATGGGAAGCAGCTTACTCAATTTGAAGCAATCCCTTGCATGAATAATTTCCTACATAAATGGAGCCGATTGGCTTCTACCGACGTTGTACACCTTCCCCCACGACAGCGACGGAAGAACAATATTAAGGGCAAATTACTCTATAGTCCCTAAATTTAACATAATTTTTCTATTGGGTCTCTCTTTTCTCATAAATGAGTAATCAATCCCTGTTTTATTTAAAAATATTTGTCTAGGGTCCCCACCGACCAAATCAGCCTCTTTTTCTAAATTTTTGTCATGTGAAATGACTATTTTACCCTTCACAAAATGACAAATTTTCTCATTTTTGTAAAATTAGTCATTTTGTGAAGGATAAAATAGTCATTTCACATGACAAAAAATGAAAAAACGGGAACGAAAGTCAACCAGGGATCCGAGACCAATATTTTTTCAAAATATAGGGGCGGCTAAATCATTTATGAGAAAGAAATGACCCGATAGGAGAATTCGATTAAGACCAGGGATTAGAGAGTAATTTGCTCATAAATTAATGAACAATAACTAATAAGAACCGACACCGACGTTGTACATCTTACTCAATTTGAAGCAACCCTCTCCTCTGCTTCAAGCTTCCCGGTAGGTTTCGATAAATTA
>SOPF01027665.1:297245-309737 GCA_012979155.1 Hypericum perforatum | reverse complement strand
CCCTCCCCTTCGTCACTTCCTATTCCATCCTCAATGCCTCCGTCGCCGCCGCCAGACAGGTTGGCTTGGGCATCTACAAGGTTGGGTCGGTACCTTGCTATGCGATCTTCGGCCGGTGGGCCAGTGCATGGTTGAGACACCCGGTGGGGCAAATTTTTTAGATGATTGAAATAGAAGGGGGTTTGAAAAAAATTCAAAATTAGATGATTGAAATAGATATTTATTTTAAGCCACGTGAAACTAATCAATCAGACAAATTTATCTTATGTGGCAAAGCACATCAGCACGCCATGTAGATCCGGAGTGTATTTTTGGCTCGAATGTTTCTGAGACTACGTCACAAAATAATTAACCAACTTCATGATCATGATTTGCATTTCCGAAGCTCAAGATCATCGCACAAAAATTTTCAAACCACAAATATCAAAAGTATACTTTTTCGTAAAATAAATTACGGGGATGGTGCTGATTTGGTGGAGGACAATGAGGTAGTAGCTGTCCAATTGATTTATAAATTAATGGCAAGTTCAAATTTGAAATAATTTTTGTGTGTATGAGGGTATTATTGAAAAAAAGTATATCAATTATGCTGACTAGAAGCGTTTTACTCCAAGAAAGAAAATAAAATGAAAATAAAAGATTCAAGGGGTAAATTTTCCTCTTTAAGTTTTAAAAAAATCAAAAAATATTTATTTTTAAAATTCTAAATTTTACTTGATAGTTATAGATTCTGAACAGAAATTAAACTATCCTCCTTTTCTTACCCAATTAAAGCATTAAATTTTATTAAGGATTAGGCTATGTGCAGCAAGAAAATGTGTTGCTACTTGTTGATGTGCCTCCATCTCATTGGTAGAAGGTGGGTTGGGTGGGTAGCTTGACATACACAATGCCCCTGCGTAATAGGGAGTACACTATGCCTCTGCGCCATGTTGACATTTTTGCATGCATGGTGCATGGTGTAGTCTCGTTAGTCTACGTGGCAAATTATATGATCAAGAACGTTTCAAAATTCTATGAATATAGGTATTTTAATTTTATTTTTTCTATCAATTCACAATCACTCCTCTTATATTTCTATAATCATCTCATCTTTTTATTATACTCTTTATTATAGTTTTCTAGATATGGACACCACTTTCTAAAGTTTTAAATCTTATTTTGTTTTTATTTAAGATTTAAATTCTAGTTTAATAATTATTTGATTAACTTTATGCATCTATCGCAAGCCCAAATTGAAGTCGATTTACGGCCTTATGAGGCCATTTTTAAGAAAAAGCATGTCAATTATGCTCAGTAAGAGCGCTCTACTCCATGTTAAAGGAGTACTATCAGTAGGTAGTAGAAAGTTGGTGGTGCGTATTTGCTGAATGACTATTTTGTCAACATACCAATATATGATGATTATACGTTCCATTACAACTTTTGCATGTGGAAATTTTTGTTCCTTTGAATAATTAAGACAATGAGTACCATTGACCCATATTTTCAACAACTATTAGTATGGTTCTATCTTATAGGACAGTAGCTCATGTCATGAATGAATACTTGAGAATTGCGAAAACTATAACAAAGATAGTTTTCAAGAAATTCATAGAAGACATCGGGAAAGCCTACAGTCTTGCTTTTGTGAGGAGTATCTAAAAAAGCCCAACTCTTAATTTTTGGCAAGCCTACTTAACGTCGAGGAAGAGCATGAATTTCTAGGCATGATAGACATCATTGATTGTATGCATTGGGAATGGAAGAATTGTTCAACTGTATGGGCTGGATAATTTGTTGGAAGAAGTAAGAGGGCAACAATCATATTGAAAGTTATTGCTTCATATGACCTATGGATATGACACGCCTTCTTTGAAAAATTAGGTACATGCAATGATATCAATTTATTATAAAGATCTTATTTTTACGAATGTGTTAGAATGTCGAGCATAAAAAGTGAGATACACCCTCAATGACACAATTAGAGAGATGAGATATTATCTCACTAATAGCACATATCTACAATGGGATACTTTTGTTAAGTGAGTTACAACTCCATCAACCTTGATGAACAAGATGTTCGTTGAACATCAAAAGAGATACAAAAAGGATATGGAGTGAACATTTGGAGTTCTCCAAGCTTATTTTGCATTCATCAAAATTTGACCTATTATGTTGGACAAGGAATTCATTGGAAATATTATGATGACGTATATCATATTGCATAATATGATAGTAGAGGATGAACGAGATGGATATAACCGTTATTATCTAGATAAATTTTTTAACAACAGACATAGTACCAACAGTAGTGCCACGAACTATGAATACTCTACTCAAAGTATTAGATCATATTCCTATCTAACTTTATGACTACTAACACATAATTTTGCATAGAGAGCTCATATCATTCTAAGAAAAAACTTGACTGAGAAACTATTATGTAATTTGTAATTATTTATAAATTATTTATACATTAAAAAATTATTATTTTTTACTTCAGAATTAATTTTAATATTTTTAAATTTATTCGAAATCTCAAATTTAATATAGTTAACTATATGAAAATGATGAAGTAGAGCTTATATGGACATATGGATAAGGATTATAGCGGGGTGACACTTACGCGTGCATGAGAGAAACTACAACGACAAGGCACAATAGTGGCACTAGAAGTAGTAAGAGTTGAATTCAATTATAAAGTCATGATTATGTATTAATAAAAAAATAATAAAATGCTCTTGAACCTATTTTGATATTCACTTTAAATAAATAATCAAAAATCACAAAAAAAGAGAATTAAATAAAATTAAAAAAATTTAAGGGGTAAATATTCCTCAAGTTATCTTAAAATAGTAAATTTTACTTAGAAAGTTCTAAATTTTAAACAAAAATTAAACTATAATCCTGTAACTTCTAGACTACTAAAATGTAGTTTTTTGTCAATATATTTTCTCCCTCCCACGTAAACCACACACCTCCCTCCTCTTCTTATCCCAATCTAAGCATTGCACTTTACTAAATATTAGACAGTCTGTATTAGGAGTGCGAACTCTTCTAAGTACTCCCCCTAAATAGTAAATAGTGATAGGATGAACGAGATGAATATGGCTTTTAACCATCAAAATTATTCCTTAAGCACATACTCAACACTTAGGGTTGAACTTTTGAGAAATCCAAATGTGAATTATTTAAATTTTTTATTATCCAAAATTTTCAAAATTATGTTTTTTTTCCTATTCAAATCCGAATTTGAAAATTAAATTATCCAAAATTCAAAATTTAAAATTTGAAATAATTTGGATACGAATTCAGATAATTCAAATTATCTAAATTTAAAAATTAAGTGACTGTTTATAGAGTTAAATGATTTCAAACAAAATATATCCAAGTGTTAACATAAATTAGCTGATTAAACTTTAGTTTTTTATGTTATTTAAGGTCCAACGTATTTCCATTCATCACCCAATTTATTATATATGTTACATATGTATTGAAATTAGTCGAGCCTATTAAAATATATGTTATGTGCCTCAAAAAATTCGGATTTTTGGATCTAAATTTAAGTTTTCTTATTTGAGTTCGAGTTCGAATCCGGAATAAAAATATCAGATAATCTGAATTCAAACATATAATTATTCGAATTTGCATATAAAAAATTAGAAATCAGATTCGGATACTAGATTCGTCTATTTTTGCTCACCCCTACTCAACACCAGCAACAACTCCCTCACTTTTGTATAATCTACTCAACACATTGTATCCTTATCAAATTTTATGGCTACGAATACATAATTTTGCAATAGAGAAACTCATATGCTCTTAGAAAAGATTTCTCTAAGCATATTTGATATAAAAAATTAGTAGTCTTAATTTTTAATTATTTACAACTTTTTAAATTTTGTAGTTAATTATTTCATTTACAATTCCATGTACTTATAATTCAAATTATTCGTAGATAATATTTATTTTCTGCAAAATGATTATTGTTGTTAGTTCGAAATTAATTTTGATATTTTTAAGTTTGTTCAAAATTAAATTCAAGTTTAATAGAGTTAGCTTTATTAAAAAAAAATTAGAACAATGTGAAACGTGAAAGTCTTGTAAAAAAAATGCCTCCAATTAATGTGGTAAAAAGTGAGTGCATACATCGCCTCCAATTATTATGGAGAAAATTGGGTGCAGGAGTTAAAGAGATCCTGACGAGAGCACGGGTTCAGCAGAAGTCAAATTGTATCCTGAATTTTCCGCATTTAAAGAGATCTGCTTTTCATGATAACTTCACCATGCTAGCTCATATTAAGTTCCTGTTGCTAGAAGTCCGGATGCTCGTGCTTCCGTGGACCTTGTTACTGTGCTTGATGTTAGTGGTAGCATGCTGTTACAAAACTCGCGTTGCTGAAGCGAGCTATGGCATTTGTGATACAGAATTTCCGTCTCTCGGATCGTCTCTCTGTTGTAGTCTTCTCTTCCTTGGCTCGCTGAATTTTCACTCTCCAGTTTATGACTGAGGTTGGTAGGCAGGAGTCTTTGTAGGCTATTAATTTCCCAACTTGTAATAGAGGGACAAACATAGCTGAAGGACTGAGAAAAGATGGCAAGGTGATAGTAGATCGAAAATGAAAGAACCAGTTGCCGCCATCATCCTATTATCTGATGGACACGACACATATACAGTCAAAAGTCCTAGTGGGACTCGAAATGGAGTAGATTATAAATCACTTTTGCCTGTATCAATGCATCAGAATGGTGGTTTGGGGTTCCAGATTCCAGTGCATGCATTTGGATTTGGTTCAGATCATGATGCTGCCTCGATGCATTCTATCTCTGAGACATCTGGGGGGCACATTTTTCGTTCATTGAAGCGGAGGAACAATTCAGGATGCTTTTGCACAATGCATTGGAGGACTTTTGAGTATGATGGTTGTAACGCCCTGTGATTTGACCGACTGGCTCCACTGTACCAACACGGGTCTTTTCAGCGTGCTTTGTCCTCACTCGCACGCACTCCGGGAAACTTCCCAGGAGGTCACCCATCTTGATCCTACCCTCGGCCAAACACGTTTAACCTTGGAGTTCTTTCAGGTTGTGTGCCCGAAAAGAAGATGCACAGTGTTAGTATGGATAGTAACAATTAAATCACTTAAGCCTTTCACACAGTACATATACGGGGTATCACAATGGTGCAGAAGCTGCAGGTCAAGGTCGAGTGCACAAATCCTAGTCTTCGAATAAACTCACTAAAAACGGGTAGTTATCGAACTAATGTTGCCGCCAACGGCCGGACAGGTTCTGTTAATATCGATGACTTGTATGCCCAAGAAGAGAGGGATTTCTGGGTGACTGTCAATATTCCTGTTGATCAGTCCAGCCATGGCATGTCGGTGCTGAAGGTTGGATGTAAGTACAGAGAACCAGTAACCAAACAAATGATAGTTAACATGCAGGTAGTGTCTATTGAAGGGGACAGGCAGCGTAACAGACTATGGGCAGTAGAGATGATGGAAGAGGCTAGACTCACTGCTGAAAACAGAGATCTATCTGGTATACGAGGCAAGCCGTCGAGTATACGAGACATCTGGTAGGGCATACGTCCTATCCGGTTTTAGGTCGCACTAGTGGCAGAGTACTAGTTTGGTACAAGCGTACCAGAGTCCTCCAATGGATAACATGTTAACACTCTCATACCATGATGCTTAGCAATCCGCTTTCTCATCTCAGAGAAAGCTCCAGCAGGCCCTTTCGTTTCCGTCCGCTAAGTTGCAGCCAAGTGAGCTAATGTTACATATTTTGGCTTGCCGTCCCCCTATTCTTTTTCTTTCTTTTCTCCTGTCAGATTCCTGGGGAAGTTGGAAATATAATGTGAAGGTGATCTGGACAATGCAATGCTTGCATAGGTAGTATTATTGATTCTTTGAATGTCATTGACTTAACATCTGCACTTGTCATCGGCACACTGATATTTTGCCTCATTGTGGCCTAATACTGGAACATTCTACGAACAGCATCTAAATGCAGTGGTTACGTGAAGTGTCCTAGAGAAGTTTAAGATCTTTGTAGCCTTCCAATAGATTCATAGGAACTTCCCATTGAAACATGACCATCAAATTTTCACAGTCAACCCCAAGAAAGAACAATCAGACAAGTATCTATCCGATGAAACGATCACAAGAAGCAGCTAAACGACATGTTTAATGCGATTCCAACGACAGTACAGGTTGGAACACTGGAAATTGCAGCAGCAACTCACAAACATGAAGTTATTACAGCAAACTTCCTGCAACTGATTGGAACTCTTCTGACCAGCTCCTACTCTATGTAACTCAATGACTCAGGCATTGCCAAGTTCTTTTCTGACAAACTTACCCACCTTCACATTTTAAGTTGAATAAATATATGTAAATGATATGTATATTTAATTCGCACAGAAATGACTATTGAAGAATCCGCTATTGAAAATGAAGAGTGGTTGAGGTCAGCATGCTACATACAACATGCTTATAAAAAATAATTTATTTTATATTTTTTAGATTTTTGATCAAATATCTAGATTTTAGTTTTGTGTTAGAGTCACTGAATTTTTGTTTCTTATATTGATATGACCTATCGTTTGAAGATAAAAACAAAGTCCAATCAATATAATTTCTATTTCGGTCCAAATTTTTACATACATTATTGAAAAGATAATAGAGAAGTAAAAATTCAATCAACAAAAATCCACCTATCAATTTTTTACTATTTATATTATACGAGCAAATTACCCGTAGTTCTCTGGATTTGGTCACCCTCTATCTAGCTAGGGTCTCTCATTTTAAAAATCAATATTTTCATTAGTGAAAATAGATTCTTGGGTCCTTGGCTCACATTAACATCCATTTTTTTAATTTTTTGTATTGAAATGACCAAAATATTCTTAAACAAAAAATAAATAAAAATAATCTTTTTCTACATTTTGAAAAAAAACACCAAAAACCAAAAACAATCTAAAAAACAAGATCAAACTAACCAAAATCAAGAAGATAAATTCAATCAATCAAAAACAATTCGGGATGATGGAAGAGGCTAGACTTACTGCTGAAAACAGAGATCTATCTAGTATACAAGGCAAGCCGTCGAAATACATTCAAAATTTAATACACTATAATGCATAAAACATCAAATCGCTCCCCAAATCAAATCAAAAGGACGTCGGCTAGGAAGCGAGCTTCGGAGGAGAGCAAGAGGGGGTCGGAGATGACAGGGACGCAGATGCAGTGGGCCTCAATGGAGTAGAGGAAGGCATCTTGGGCTCGGCTCCACCATCTCCCAAGTCGAGGGAGAAGAAGTCTGGGTGTTGAGGAAATGGCGGAGATTGAGTTTATGTTAGTTTGATTGAATGGATTAGTATTTTTGGTTGTCTTCCTGATTTTGATTAGTTTGATTTTTTAGAATCGGTTTTTTATTTTTGGTGTTCTTGGTTAAAAAAATGTAGAAGATGATTTTTTTGTTTGAAGGTATTTTTTTCATTTTTTTGACAAAAAACAAAACATTAAAGATGGCAACAAGGGTCCTAGAAGTCTATTTTAACCAAATCTCATGGACAAAAATATCAATTTTTAAAAATCACAGATCCTATTTAAACCAAAAATAAATAAAAATCATCTTCGCCTACCTTAAAAAAAACAAAAACCAAAAAACAATCTAAAAAACAAGATCAAACTAACCAAAATCAAGAAGATAAATTCAATCAACCAAAAACAATCCAGGATGATCGAAGAGGCTAGACTCACTACTGAAAACAGAGATCTATCTAGTATACGAGACAAGTCGTCGAGTATATGACTCATCTGGTAACGCATACGTCCTATTCGGTTTTAGCTCGCACTATTGGTAAAGTACTAGTTTGATACATGCATACGAGACTCCTTCAATGGAAAACATGTTAATAGACTCGCACTAGTGAAAATGAAGAGTGGATGAGGTCCGCATGCTAAAAATAACATACTTATATTAAAAAAATTCATTTATATATATTTTTTAGATTTTTAATCAAATATCTCAGTTTTAATTTTTTATTAGAGTTGCTCGATTTTTGTCTCTTATATTCATATGACATATCATTTGAAGACAAAAAACAAAGTCAAATTAATATAATTTGAGTCCGAATTTTTACATACATTTTGAAAAGAGAATAGAGAAGTTGAATCCAATCAACAAAATCCACCTATCAATTATTTTACTATTTAGAGTATACCATTATTACTTGACATTAAATATTAAATTGGGCAAATTAGCCGTAGTTTCTGAGATTTGGTCCCCTCTGTTTAGTTAGGGTCCCTGATTTTAAAAATCGATATTTCATCTCTAAGGTTTGTAAAAATAGATTTTCGGGTCCATCACTGATATCAGCATCCATTTTTTAATTTTTTTATCACAAAAATAATCAAAATAATCTTAAACCAAAAATAAATAACAATCATCTTCTTTCAACTTTGACCAAAAATACCAAAAACTAAAAACAAACTAAAAAAAAATCAAACTAACCAAAATCAAGAAAATAAATTCAATAAACCAAAAACATACTCAACTAACATTCAAAATACATTCAAATTTTAATACACTAGAATACATAAACATCAAATCGCTCCCCAAATCAAATTAAAAGGACGTCGGTTGGGAAGCGAGCTTCAGAGGATGGGGACGCAGATGCAGTGGGACTCGATGGAGCAGAGGAAGGCATCTTGGGCTCGACTCCATCATCTCCCAAGTCGAGGGAGAAGAAGTCCGGGCTTTGAGGCAATGGCGGCGATTGAGTTTATGTTAGTTTGATTGAATGGATTAGTATTTTTGGTTATCTTCTTGATTTTGATTAGTTTGATTTTTTTAGAATTGGTTTTTTATTTTTGGTGTTCTTGGTAAACAAAAATGTAGAAGATGATTTTTTTTGTTTGAAGGTATTTTTGTCATTTTCTTGACCAAAAACAAAAACATTAATGATGGCAACAAGGGACCTAGAAATCTATTTTAACCAAATCTTACGGACAAAAATATCTTTTTAAAAATCACAGATCCTAGGTAGAGGAGGACCAAACCTCAGGGACTAGAAGATAATTTTCCTTTTCGAATTTAAACGCAACAAGCTTTTCCTATAATGTTCTCTAAGCGGAGGATTATCTTTTATTAATTATCATGCACTCTGATCTAAAATTGACTTCGAATGAAAAAAAAACCAACAAAGTGTGATGTCTAGTCACCTTATTATTGTATTTATAGATTAATACGAATTTTCAGGACGTGTTCTGTGCTGCTTAATTTGAAGAAAATAAATCATAATGCATATGTACATTTTATTAATATGAATAGCTCAAATACACTAGTTGAGATTTTACAAAATATCGCGAAAAAGGGCAAAACGGTTATAATTACTGCCCCATAAACCGAAAGAGAAAGGATAATTACTGCAGAAATTTTCTCCGATAACGGTAACTTTTTTTGGTGGAATACGCCAACGGTATCTAATGAGTAAACATCCAAAACTCATAGACTCACAGGCCTCGTGTATGATGTACTTTAATACCTGTCAGGATTTCAAATCTACCAAAAATGTAACAAGTGACTTTATTGAAAAGTTAAATCCTCCAAAAAAAAACTTACATTGAAATGCCACACTTTTATATAAATCCTCCAATTTGAAGAAAGTAATGTACCACTTTATATTAATATATAGGCCGAGGGGGGATCATGTGCTAAGTATGTGTGTATTGGGCCATTTATATTAATATATAGGGGTTCTACCCCTCCACCTTCCAAAAAAAAATGTACCACTTTAGAATTGTTGTGTAGTAGTGCTAATTTTTTTTGATTTACTAGATTTTATTGAAAAATAAATAATCCAAATATTTTAACGTAAGAACATTTTATAATTAATTCTCCGTGAAATGTCCTTTAAGTTTCATCTAGAGCACGTTGTACTATTTTCCTTTTTTAAATTTTAGGGTAAATTATATTTGGCCCCTTCTAGTTTGGCATATTTAACGCTGATCTCCCTGTAATTCGCAAATCGATTAAAAAACTCTCATAGTATGGCAAAATTATACCACTTGACCCCTCATGTCAGAACCGGAGAATTTTCCGGCGAGGAACAACAGAAAATGACAAATATACCCCTGGCCTAAAATACACTCTCTCCTCTTCCTCTTCTTCCTTCCTCCTCCTTCCTCTCCTCCTCCTCCTCCTTCCTCAATGTCAAAAGCTCTTTCTGCCGAATCTTCTTTCATGGAATTAACAACATCGTCTTGGGCTTGAAGAAACTTAATCCGAGAAGCATTCAGTTGCATCGAATACTCACTGCCAAACACCATCACAAGAGAAAAAGGGTATTCTTTTCAATCATATCAAACATACCATCGGATTCAACGTAAATAGAAAACCGAGGATGCTTAATAAAAAAATAGAAGAATAATTATCTAAATCACCTAGCAAAATAAAACAAGTGAAAAAATGAAAAAGATGTTTAGAGATAAAAGGAATAATTCACATCTTCTTTCGGATTTTGACTTGCTTCTGCTTCCTCTCGTACTCCTGCCTGTTCTTCTTCTTCGCCTCCACCAGTTGTAACTTCTCTATATTGAACTCCTATTTTTCCCAATATATTGCACAGAAAAAAACCAAAATTAAGCTAAATCAGGATTGGAAAAAGGATGAGATGATCTAATTAAATACTAATTAGTTTGAATTACCTCCTCGACAGAGACGAGGATCTCGTTGGCCTTCTCCTCTGCTGTTGGAAGAACCGGACAATCTACTTGATCTAATTTGACATATCTGTGTCGTTCATTTTTCCACCCTGATCAAATCTAGACAACCGATATCCACCAATGCTCTGGTGGGTTCTGTTTGCGTGTGCGGGTCCCACACTTCTCTCTCGACTCGACGGGGATAAGATGTCTGCTGTTTTCTGTGAGGTGGTGGGCGTGCGATTTGTGTATATATGGTTGCTATATAAACAGACGTTAAGTTTCCCATCCAATTCCTTTTTGGTCAAATTTTGCATTTTCACTTGACAGAGAATCAATCGGACACTGCCACAAGGGTTAGATGCCTTGGAGGAGCTGTTGCTATTACGGCTCGTGAGAGACGGCATTAGGTGTGGCGGGTAAAGTGAGGTTTCCATTTTTTTGGTGAGAGAAGGAGAGACGGGGAAGGAAGAGAAGGAGGTGGAGGAGGAGGAGGGAGGAGGAGAAGGAGGAGGAGGGAGGAAGAGAAGGAGGTGGAGGAGGAGGGGGAGGAAGAGGAGGGAGGAGGAAGGAGGAAGAGGAGAGAATTTTTTTAGGCTAGGGGTATATTTGTCATTTTCCATTGTCCCTCGCCGAAAAATTCTCCTATTAAATGGTATAATTTTGCCATACTAAGGGAGCTTTTTAATCGATTTGCGAATTACAGGAGGGTCAGCCTTAAATGCGCTAAACTAGCGGGAACCAGATATAATTACCCTAAATTTTAATAGTTGATGGTAAACTATCCGAAAATTAAACCGTAACTTTGACAAGCAGACCCGGAAAATACTAAATTTTCAATTTCCAGTTTCTAATTTCTTTTAAAAAGATTTCCAGTTGTAGAATCCAGAAAGGGCAAAAAATTCTGTGTTTCTTTGTTTGAGAAATTCCCCTATGTGATTCGACATACTTTTGGCGCACATTGTAGCTTTGTTAATAAATTACATTCAATTCTTTGTAACAAATATTGACACGTTATATGTGCTAAAAAAAAAGTGATTCTTCTTTATTATATTTTCTGTAATTTAATTTTTGTTACTTGTAAATAATACATTTAGGAGGGTGTATTGGATTAGGATTTTAAAAGCCTTTTTAAGTTGAAAAAAGTCCTGCGATTAGAAGCCTTTGCAAGATTTTCATGACTTTTAAGACTTTGCATGATTATACAAAATTTTTAAATTAGGATTTTAATGGATTTTACCGAGGTTTTAAAAAAGCAGTCTAACCGGCAATCCGACCAGCGGATCACAAATCGGACATAAGTCCGAGTCATTTTTGGGGTAAAAACAGTGTCTGGTTTGACCGGACAAAATCCAGTCCAACCGAACAATTTGCCCTAAAAATTCTGTCAAACCGGATAGTTCACATGGAATTTTAGAAGGATGGCAGAATGTCCATACCCTGTGGGTCGGATCCTACCCTTACCCCGTGGGTCGTGGTGCTGTTGACTTTGACTGGGTCTATGGTAGGGTATGAGTATGGGTCTACATTTGTAGGTAGGATCTAGGGTAGGGTATGAATCTTATACATTTTTACCCTACCCTTACCATTTTATCCTAATTTAGACCATACTCTAACTAGACCCTAACTAAATCATGATTACACTCTAATTAAATTTTTTTTATTTATAAAATAAAATATATTTCTTAAATATTCTAAAATATACTCTACGAAATTGACTTTTTTCATTTTTTTAATGATATATCATTTATTTCTCAACAAATTTTAATATATTTCTTATGATTTAGTTAAATTT
>SOPF01027665.1:276744-297235 GCA_012979155.1 Hypericum perforatum | reverse complement strand
TATTTCTTATGATTTAGTTAAATTTTATATAAGGGTAGGGTATGAATATTATAAATGTTTACCCTACCCTTACCATTTTATCCTAGTTTATACCCTACTCTAATTAGACCTAACTAAATCATGATTAAACTTTAATTAATTTTTTTTATAAAATATAATATATTTCTTAAATATTTTAAAATATACTCTATGAAATTGAGTTTTTTTAATTTTTTTTTGTGATAATATTAGAAAATTTTGTATATAATTAAAATTTTGTATTAGAAAATATTTTGTATTTAATTTAAGGGTTGGACTCTATAAGACCCTATAGACCCTACGAACCCTAAGGGTAAGGGTATTGGGCTAGTAATAAAATTTACTAAGGGTCTAGGGTAGGGTATGGGTCTAACTTTTTAATCTAGGATATTATTAGGGTCGTACTAATACCCTACCCAACCTTACCCATCGCCATCAAATTATTTCATATTTCTTAATTATTATTAGTTTATATTTACCTATATACCCATATATACTTCAAAAAATTACATAAAAATAGGACGAAAAAAATTCTGATCTGACCAGCGATTAGGCTAGTCAGACCGACTAACCTAGAGGTCAAACAGCACAGGACAAAGTTTTTTGTCCAAGCCTATGTTTGGCACAAGAAATGGACAGGACAAAATTGAAATCTTGTCCAAGCCCACCCCCAATTTCTTGTCCCACCTATTTCCATGGGACAAGAATTTTTGTCCAAAGACAGAAATCTATTATAACATGTTTTTACCATATTACCTTACATTATTTTTTTTTCTTATTTATTATCATATTAACTCAATCATTAATAATCATTTTCTCTAATATAAATCTTTAGATATTACATACAATTTTTTTAATTGGAATTCATTTAGATTTTTTGTATTTCATATTTTAGATATAAATTCATATGAAAATATTAAAATAGTTAATCCATATATTTGATCAATACATACATATTTACAATGATATTATTTATTGAGTCAGTTAAATAAATAAACTTAACATACGCATTTGTTATACATTGTACATGTATGAATGATTCTTAATAATATTTTATTGTTACAAAAAAAATGTCTTTTAAATTATGTGATATCATATTAAAAATATTTATAATGTAATTGACATTATCTAAATTTGTAAGGATTATTTTTGAATATTTAGTTTTAATATTGATTTATTATTCAAAGATTTTATTACTATGATATAACATTATTGTTAATGTAATGATTAATTTTATTCAGTTTAATGAATATTATCTACTGTTATCATGAACAATATTTTTGTCTTTAACAAAATTTTATATTATATTATTACACATATGAAACAGAGAAATATACAAAATATTCAGTCATGTACTGAAATAACCAAACGTAGGACAATACACATAAAATAACTAGTTCTGTCCAGTACTGTCCCGTCCAATAGTTTTAGTCCTGTCCAGAAGTCGTACCAAATGCACCCTTAAGTCACCATTTTAATACATTACGTGGCACTTTGTAGATTTTGCAGAATTTCGTAGATTTTTTAAATACTATTGTCACGCCCCAAAAATAAAAGCATGACAACCGCCGCGGATTAATAATCTCTGCTAGGCATCTTATTGCACAAATAAAGTGTAATCTTTAATGAATCTTATTAGTCAAACCAAAAGAAGTCTTAACAAACATGGTACGAATTTATTGCTAACAAAGATGAAAATGAAATGCATGTCCTTGCTCTTAGCTCTTAGCCCGGTCAGCCTTTGTTGTATCTGAAACAAAATACGTATTTTGGTGAGTTTACGTAACTCAGTAAGCCAGAAACAAATACGAACATTCACGTCAGATACGAATAGCAATCCTATCTTATTTCAGAATTTACGAACTCATAATTCAAAATGCAGATCATAGACAAACTCCGAAATACGACAAATCGGGCTTAACCTGTGGGTACACAAAAGACCTATCCTTCATGCTAAAACACAGAAACAAAAAGGATAGTCTCACCACAGGGCACTGATATCTCCGATATTCACATAGAGTATGAAAACACAGAATACTCTACGGGCACAGTAACACCGGGATAACCCAACCAGAACAGAGAAATCAAATTCAAATTCATTATCAATCCACGAACAAGATGTATATCGAAACAGAAGTCATATATGACACTATAATCATATGATAACAACTATAAAATTATCTTCAATTAGGTATAAGACTCATATAAGCATCGCAACATTAAACACGGAAAATTGGTTCGGCTTAATCATAAGTTTGCCGCACCAAGTCCAGTTTTTATTCTGTGAGTTACGGAGCCCATATACAATCAAACCTTGTTTCTGGAATTCAATAAGACCATCTAACCATAATCGTGCATATGTCCCCAAATTTCTGTCTACTAAACTAGCGTTCCATTATATATTCAATAATTGTTAATTCATATAAGCTGCACATAAAACCATCCACTAGTCCTACGATAAAGCATTTAGGCATTAAATTATTTGTTCCTAATTAATTAATACAACAAGTATGCGGAATAGTGAAGCCCTACATGCCTCGCATCAACGTTATATGCCCGATCTTAATGCATTAATTATTCACGTACAATCCAGTGCCAATACCAATACCAAATCCTAATATTATATTACATTCATTCCATGATTTTGGTTCCTACACTTTGAAACCATCATGCACGCATGGGTTATTCACTTGTCATCCACTAAGGTTTAGCGATAATATATGAGACAAAAACAGTATCATCCGATCATATTAAATAATCAAGAGTTCCAAGACATGGATAAAAAAATCCGCAACAAGGTGAAAGACAAATCCGACTTACAATAAGCCTCGTGGTGTTCTAATTCTGTCACTCGCGTATCTCTAACCCGTGGCTTTTGCGTTCTTTCTTCTAATATTTTCTTTCTAATTAGGGTTTGTCCTACCTCTTTTGTAGGCAAAATGATGTGATCTCGGCAGGAGAAACACAAATTTACGGATCTATTGTTGCTTAGGATGGAGTAGACTTCAAACCCACGAACTGAACCAGCAAGAACCTCGGCAAAAGAGCCTCAACCCGAGCCAAGAGCAATCTGAGAATCTTAGTCCAAGTCGAATCACGCCACAAACAAGGATGGAAGACTTGTTTGATAAGTGAAAATAAAGTTCAAGCTAAACTCACTAAGTCAGAGACTTATAATATTCAGAATGAATTCATGTATTGGGGTTCCCCAAAACACACGTCCTAAGCCTTTATTTATAGGTTACAAAAGTCTCAATTATCCCTAATTAAAAGAACTCCTAAAAAGGAACTAAATATTCTGGCCAAAACTTGCATTCCTAAAAAGTAGGAATCTTGGCTGGAATAAGAAAACTAAATAAGAACATAATCTAAACATAATATTTAAGCAATATGCACGTCCAAAACAAGATGCTACACGTCCTAAACAAGAAGATCTTCTCTTGTGCATGCATCCAGATTAGTACGCCCTCTTTAAGCTTCCAATTTAGCTTCAAACTCTCCAAAACAAAATCTGAGAGTAAATAACTTCCTAAACAGCTTCAAGAACGTGAATGGGCTTCCCTTGGGCTTCTTGGACGTTTTTAGACTTGCAAAAACTTGTATGGGCTTCATGGACACGTCCTTGGACTTGCACAAACTTGCTTGAAACTTCTTGCACCATCAGATTCATATTTTTGGCCCATCAGATTCATATCATGGCCCATCAGATCCATATCATTCCCCTCCTCTTGAAAGGGATTTGTCCTCAAATCCTCGCATATGCCATGCATCCTTGAATGAATAAAACTACTGAAACAAGGTTTAATTTTTGAATGCCGTGTCTGCACTTGATATCTTCCACTCCAACTGAATAAATACTTCGAGAATACACAGTGTGAAGTCATCTCCAATTTGAAAGCCAAGAACATGCTTGAACGCACAACTTTTTACTTGAACTTCAAACTATTCCACAAGTTGAGCAATATTGATCCTCCAACATAATCATACTTGTCAACTCCTAAGAAGTCAATATGATTAACATGTTCAATAATAAAATCTGGAGATATATATGATATGGGCTGAATCTCTTCCTTGTCAATTGCCAAAATAAGTTCTTCATGTTCATCAACAGTAGTAATCATGTGCTTCCTCATATGAACAACTTCCACAACTTCAGATTCATCAAACAAATCTCTTAAGTAGAGGAGTGACATGTCATGCTCATGAAAACAATCTCCATCAAATAAATCAATGGCAAATTCACCAAACTCCTCCCATGGCAAATCATCTTCAACAACCTGATCAGAACAACATACCTTCTTCTCAGTTTTGCACTTAGCTTGAAAGATGTTCTTATGTCGTGCTTCATCAACTTTCTTAAAATGCAAATAAATTTTCCCAAGCAGCAACTTAATTTTCTCCCAATTATCTTCATTGTCCATTCTCTTCGCTTCCTCTTTAGTCTCTCGCTTCCTCTTTTGCTTTGTTTCCTCTTTGCTTCTTCTCTTCCTCTTTGTTTTGTTTCCTCTTTTCTCTCTTCCTCTTTTTTTGTCACGTTTTTCTCTTTTCTCTTTTTTTTTTCTTTTTTTTTGATCAGAATACACAACCTAGAACAACTAAGTCACGAATCTGATTGAAACACAAAAACGAATTCAAACTAAAAACGAACTGAGCACTAAACTAACAAAATGAAAAGGTAAAGATAGATAGTCTAAACAACAAGCCATAGCTCTGATACCAAATGATGGGCCTCAGCAGGAGAAACACAAATTTACAGATCTATTGTTGCTTAGGATGGAGTAGACTTCAAACCCACGAACTGAACCACCAAGAACCTCGGTAAAAGAGCCTCAACCCGAGCCAAGAGCAATCTGAGAACCTTAGTCCAAGTCGAATCACGCCACAAACAAGGATGGAAGACTTGTTTGATAAGTGAAAATAAAGTTCAAGCTAAACGACACACAAGCTTAGGCAAGAACAAGAAGAGTTATCAAAACTCACTAAGTCAGAGACTTATAATATTCAGAATGAATTCATGTATTGGGGTTCCCCAAAACACACGTCCTAAGCCTTTATTTATAGGCTACAAAAGTCTCAATTATCCTAATTAAAAGAACTCCTAAAAAGGAACTAAATATTCTGGCCAAAACTTGCATTCCTAAAAAGTAGGAATCTTGGCTGGAATAAGAAAACTAAATAAGAACATAATCTAAACATAATATTTAAGCAATATGCACGTCCAAAACAAGATGCTACACGTCCTAAACAAGAAGATCTTCTCTTGTGCATGCATCCAGATTAGTACGCCCTCTTCAAGCTTCCAATTTAGCTTCAAACTCTCCAAAACGAAATCTGAGAGTAAATAACTTCCTAAACAGCTTCAAGAACGTGAATGGGCTTCCCTTGGGCTTCTTGGACGTTTTTAGACTTGCAAAAACTTGTATGGGCTTCATGGACACGTCCTTGGACTTGCACAAACTTGCTTGAAACTTCTTGCACCATCAGATTCATATTTTTGGCCCATCAGATTCATATCATGGCCCATCAGATCCATATCACAAAACTCTAGGATTTAAGATTAGGATTGGCAAAATTCTATTTGGTCCTTGGGCAAATTATCATATGCTCTTTTATAACTTTTAAATTCTTATTTTAGTTTCTGGATTCTCACAACTATAAGAATTCAAGATTTTTTTCATACATTCAAATTTAAAAAGAGTCAAAGACAAAAATAACAAAAAACAACAATGTCTAGATAAATAATAATAATAATAATAATTCACCGTAATATCATGTCCTCCTAATTAGCATTCACCCACATATCCATAGCTATACTAATCCTCCAAGGATTAGAGCGAGACTAGTCCTCCAAGGATTAGCGTCTTCTCGCTCTTGCTCCTAGGTTTGAATAATATGATCAAAATTCTGATCTTCTTCATTACCCGGTAATGTTGAAGATGAATGTTCGTCCACCGGTTCAATTCAAAATTCATCAGAACGACATTCTTTTCGAAGAAAGCTATGTCGCGCTGCACATGCTAAAACAAATTCTCCTTGTGTCAAATAAAAATGGAGCTGCTGACTTAAAAATTTGTGATCCTTGATTTAAAAATATCAAATATTCCCTCGATCAAATTTCTTAAAGACGCATAGAACAATTCTTTCTCATTTTCAGGGTCATTACCCCGACCTGCAAAATATTGTAGATGATATCTTACACCTCAAAATGGAGTTAAAAATTAGCGTCGGTTAGGAAACCCACAAGCCACCAAGAAATATTTACCTGATTACATATGCAATATCTATAATAATAATAATTATTATTATTATTTAAAAAATAAGAACTTACCTTGAGCCACTTTAAGTCCATTCCACCTTGTTATAACTGTTGGCCATTTATTATTGGCCCAAATGAATTAAATGGATACCTAATATAAAAAATCCAAAGGTTGGTTAAAAGTAAAAATGCTAACTCCATATAAGTTAATTTTAGGTAAAAAGAAGTTAGGATTAATTTGGTAAAAAGAAAAAGGTTGGAGTTTGACGTAAAGTTTGAGAGGGATGTTTCCCTATAAAAGGAAAATCTCTGGTGACCATTTCTGCACTTGACCTCTCCCAGAATACACTCAAAAAATGGGAATATCAGTTTAGTCACTGATATTCTCGATAGATCTACGAATAGTTACATTCGTGGAACCCGGGCTCCGATTCGTTACAAACTTGATCGAGCTTCGACCGACAACTCACCAACAATCCTGGACCTCGTATGCACACGCTACAAGAGGTAACTCGATTTTATCTCTTTAATTTGTGTTTAATTGTGCATGTGATTATTTGCGTAATTATTTGTTAATTATGCTATATATTCCAACAATTGGTATCAGAGCATGGTTAGACCATGTTCTTGATGTTGTATGTTGCTTTGATTCAATTATTTGTGAAAATTATCGAATTAATCATGTTTAAAATTAAGATCAGAATACTTTTGGGCTTATTTGCAAACTAATTTTTTCAATCGAGGACCGAATTGGATATTTTTATCTATTTGGGCCGATTTGGTTTTTTCGCATGCATTTTGGGACCAAACTGTAATTTTGCACCCCCAAATTGAAAAACCTAACCCAGAAATTGGGATTTTCGTTTGATTCATTCAAATCCACATTCCGGCTTACTACGGCCATTTTGACGTCCAAGACTTATTTCAAAATATCCTCCTTGCTGTTCCGAGCACGTCGATACCATTTGTGGTCATCGTCATCACCGAATCATTGGGTCAAAGCTTTTGAAGCTTCGTGTATCTTCGAACGGAGAAGACCACCGCGAGCCTTCACTAGGGCACTACGGCTACCGTAAGGAGGAGGCGCGGCAAGGGTTTGGGTTTCAGGGAGAGAGAAATGGAGAAGGAGAAGGCTGGGTATGCGAGGGGTAGTTTGGGCATTTCGCATTTTGGCAAAAACCTTAAATACTCGGTCGGAATTTTACAAATCGATCACTGTGGTTTTAAATTAATTTCTAAATTAGTCCTTCCAGACAATTTATTAATTCAAATAAGTCCCGAATTTTGATTAAACATGGTTTTAAGTCTTTATTCGGAACTGTTTTAGAAAATTGAATTTCAAATTGGTCCTTTCGAGGATAATTTTAATTCAATTATGTCCCAAATTCGATTTAAATTTGTTTTAAATCCTATTTTGGTACTAATTTGATTTAATTAAATTTTAAATTGGTCCTTTTGGACTTGATTCAAATTTAATTAAATCCTAAATTTTGCTTTAAATTCGTTTTAATTCGTAATTTATTGTAATTTTGTTTTTAATTGGATAAATTTGTATTATTCAATTAAAATTCAAAAATATTTAAAGATTTTTTAAATATTTGATTGTTTTAAAAGATCTAGATAAATATTTGAAATTTATTCTGAAAATTACTAGACATGGCATAAATTACACGATGGATCATCGGTAGATTGAAAATTTAATTTTCAATCTTACTTTTGGGAAATATGTGATTTGACCCAAAAATTATTTGGCATTAGTTGTTAGATAACGATGTTCACCTAGAGTGATCCGAAGATTGACACTAAGTCTATGAGACACCATGTAATGTAAAGGTGTTTATCGCCACGGATAACCAAGAATGACATATATGTGATATTTGAACATTTCAATACAGCGCATAAAGATATGCAAGATGTCATTTATTTTGGTGATTACATTTTTGGGGAGGATTGGCCAGCAATGTTTCGTAACTTGCTAACGACACTTAAATTCCAACAAGGCATGAGTAGTCTTTGGAATCCCCTAGTGTACAATCATAAGGCTGCTCTTTTCATGCTTTTGAAGCATTTAAGGGCACAAAGGCCTCTTAAGGGAGATGCGTCCCCCCTACAGTGTTGAAATTGAGAAACGGTTTTGAGATAATCCATTACTTGGCTAAAGAATACACTTATGTGTTTCTTTTGGTCTTGTTCAAATGGATTTTGGACTCAAGTCCATTCACTGTGGTGAACCTTGGAAGTCCAACCATTGTATGTTAATATGTCATCCTGTTGAAGTCTAATGGAAATGATCTAAGTATGGATCTAGATTCTAAGACTTGAACTCCAGGACACCCTTTTAGGATCAGATGTGTGATTAGTTTTGCTGTCATGTCTAGTGTATTCCCCTTGTATATGTGATATTTTAGGTGATCACACTTTTGCACAATAGGTTGTGTACTTTTTTTCGAGATTGTTTGTACAACCTCAGATATGTGTGAAAATTTGTAACAAATTTTGTACTTGTTACTTATGTAATAAGTTTTGTACTTATTATTCAACTATATACTTGTGTTTTTGTATGCGTGTTTACGTACAATTGCACTACATGAATGAATAAATTGTGTTTATTTTATTCATATACCACTTGAGTTTACTATATGTGAACTTTTAGTGACCTTAGTTGGAGATTAAATCTTGAATGGTAATGGGAAGCACTCTAGCGACCTACTTCGATTTCGAGACTAATCAAAGACTATGTGTCATTAAAGTTATGAGATTATAGTAAACTGGTTCATATTGCCTAAATTCAAACTTCTGATGTGTTCTTGTATTTTAAATTCCCTATAGAGATGTCAGTTTATTCTAGAGCATGAAAATCTAGTACATGTTCGAAGAACAAGGGATTCTCGAGCTAGTACATATGATTTTGTTATTAGTCTAATATAGGCAACACTGCACAACATACGCATGATTGTCATGCTTGTGTTATTTAGATAGAAAGAACTCTATTGCACATTTGATATTGCTGAGTTTTATGATGAATGAAATCACAAGGCAATTTTGTGTTTATGAGAACACGAAAGAACTTTGAGATGCCCTCAAATTGATATTCGGGAAATTTTTTGTATCAAAGCTTCGTGATTTGACAATAAAGTTTCATGCCTTTAAAAAGCATCCTGATATTCTTATGTGGAAATATTTGAGGATGATGTCCATTGTGATTAGTGACATGGCTTAGGCTGGTCACGTAGATCCCAAATGTCATTATCCTTTATAGATTTCATATCTTCATTCATGGAATTTATCCACTCTAGAGACTTAGAACTTTCTATGGCCTTTTTGAAGTTGATTGGATCATCTTCCTTAACGCTAATGTCATACTCATGTTTGTGGAAAAATACATGATAGTCATCTGACAATGCATTTCTCCTTTCTCTAGTGGATCTCCTTAATGGCATAGGTTCTTGAGGTGGTAGAGCTTGTTCATCCAGAATGATTAGCTCATTTTGAATAGGAAGTTGTTCGACATTGTCCTCTTGAGGATCTGTATGTCCTTCTGGTATAATGACAAGAATTAAAACCTGCATATTATCAGAAGGAACATTGGAAATTGTGCCTGATTCCTCCTCAAAAGAAATGTCCCTTACTTGATCTCCCCTCCCCCCAAGCTCAACATCCTCAAAGAACCACGCATTTCCTAACTCAAAAATTGATCTAGTTGTGGGATCGTAGAACTTATAACCCCTGGATCTTTCAGAGTAATCAATAAAATAACAACAAACACGAAGGTAATGCTCAAACTTGTGATCTATAGTTGAGTTGGAATAGCATTCACAGGTCAACTAAATATTGTGCTTGCAAATTGGTGTTGACAGATGAAGTACGACCTTTTGTCAAGGTTCATTGAGTTGGGAAAAGATCTGAAAAGAAAAATGACAAACAAAAGCCTCAGGGATGTTGTCCTAAACTTCGTCATAGCCAACTGTGACAAGACAACAGCAACTCTCTCGTGGGCTATATACATGATACTGAAACATGACAATGTAGTTGAATAGCTCTACTAGGAGCTCAAATCCTTCAAAGAAGATCGAGCGAAAGAAGAGAGTGTCACATTAATCCAGCCTGACATCGCGGATCCTATTTCATTCATCAAAAGAGTAACGCAATTTGCGAAGCTCCTGACTTATGATTCATTAAGGAGACTGCAGTATTTGCACGCTATCATAATAGAGTCGCTATGTTTGTACCCCGTAGTTCCTAAAGACCTGAAAGGTATCCTAGAGGATGACTTCTTGCTGGATGGAACAAAAAGTGAAGGCCGGAGGAATGGTAACTTATGTTCCCTACTCAATGGAGTACAATTGGTGTCTTTCCTTGAACCAACCAATCCACCACCGAGTTTCAATGCCACCCAAGTTCTTTCCTTCCCTTGGTTTACTTGTAATTTGTGTCTCAGCGAGTCAACTGATGGTCCTAGAGATTATTCCTTTTGAGTAGTTTTTGGTGGGTTTCTCAAGTGTGGGGTTGACTTTTCTTTAAACAAGTATTAATTAAGAACTTGGATTGGGAATCTCTGCAACTCTATGTCATACAAGGAAGGGCTTCACTGTGGATGTAAAGGCTAGGACTCACCCCCTTGTCTATCTATTACTTTCTAACCATGACCATATTGCTTTTTTCCAGCAACCAATTATCGTTATCATTATGTGTTTACGACGCAGCTTATTGGAAGAACACCTAATGGTTTATCTCAGCAGCATTGTTAAGCTCGAGATAATGGAGCCATGTTGCTGTGTCTCAAATATAGGTTAGATATCGCTTCAGTTTGTGGTGACACATCATGTTCTCATATAATTACCTTATCTTGCTTCCGCATTTGTTCTTTCTGAAGCCAAACTTCAGAGTAGGGCATAGCATCTGATATCTCTATTTTTGTGTATGTAGGAAGTTGAAAACCAATTGCTAAAAGCTTGATGGCAATGCTTATGTCATGGATCAAAAGGGCATATAATACAAGCCACTTTTACTAAACTAAAACTACTCGGAGTAAGTGTTTTTGTCATAATCTCAGAAAAATGTGAATTCTTATGAACACGAACTACATTAAAATAAGAATTGCCGATTATAGGGTTGTGTATATGCATTTTATGTAAATATTTATCGGCCCAAAGGAAGGTAAATATTTATTTTAACTTGCATAAATCGGTGGTAATCAACATGTGATAATTTTTTTGTTGAACAGAGTTCCAACTAAGGCAACAACACAAACTCCGTATGAAATTTGGATAGGCAAACAACCTAGTTTGAACCATTTTCATATTTGGGGATGTCCAGGTGAGGCAAGGCCTTAAATGCCAAATGAAAAGAAACTGGACTCAAGGACAGTTGCCATTCTGTTTACCTGCTTCCAATTCTGCTTTCCTTCTATGGATAATGGAATAGGTGAAATCATCAATCAACCCGATGCTCTTGTTGAGCAGAGTTTCTGATCCTACATTGAAGAATCTCTTTATCTTCCATAGTGGATCGATGAACCAAAGTTTCATAATGACATTGGCAGTGTCGAAGGCCTTGGCGAACCGATTTTAGGGTAGGCTGGCCTCTAACATTCCTATCTCCACTTAAAATCCTACTTTGCGTATGGAGTCTAGGGTCATCCTCATCAACAATTCTTGCCAAAAAAAAACTTTTGGACTTGTTATGCGAACAACCAGACATGAGATAAACCCGCTATGATAATATTGACTTAATTAGATATCAGCTTCTTAATTGTGGAAAGATGCTTGGCTAAGAATATAAGAGAGCTTCAAGCTATAGTCTTTGAAGACAACTGTACTAAAGTCCCTCAGGTTCTTCGATGCGTACTCAAAGCTCACCGACTTCCACTGCTTTTTCTGTAGCTCTCCATCTGCATTAAATATCCCATCTCTGTCCCTGGAGTGGGCCTAGGCTCCTTTTCTGTGGGCCAGTTATTGGACTGGACTTACCAATCTATTAGTCTTATTTATATTGCTAAATAAGTGAAGAGAAAAGAAAATTTCACATTGGAGAAAAACTTGAGAGAGTGAGTTTGATTTTACACTAACTAAAGAATAGATTTACAAGCTATTCTATATATGCTACTTACAAAAGGAATAACCAAAAAAGATTCTATCTAACAACCTCAGTAGAGGACAAAAAAAAAACCGAAAAGATTCCTACCAGCTGCCATTCCATGACGTGTCCTCGGATCAGGTGCTATTAATCATAGGATGCCTTTTAGCTACCAGATCATACTCGTGCTTTATGTGAGGAAAAATATTCTCTTTGCTGGAGAAATCAGATGCACATATGGGTTTTTCTTCCTTCTCGAGTGTGGGCCGAAGCTCATCCACTTTTACTCATTGGGCCCAAAAGAAGTTAACCATTTTAACTATAGCTGGCCCACTATCTTCAAAATGTTTTTGTACCTGTTCTTTCTCGACAAGGGTCATCAGATGTTCTTCATCTTCCTTTGTTGGTTGTGACTATTTAATCTTCAATATGGCCCCACAAGTTGGACTGGAAATGCTCATCAGTCCCAGCTTGACAACAAAGGTGTAAAATAATGAAAGTGCCAGTGGCTTCATGAGTATATCAGCAAGTTGAAGTTCAGCTGGCACATGAAACAATCGGATAAGTCCGTTGGTGATTTTCTCTCATACCAGATGACAATGGATCTTAATGTGCTTGGTTCGCTTGGGAAAAACTGGATTCTCTGCTATGCGAATTACTGATTTATTATCGAGAAGATGGCCGCAGGCATTGGGTACTTGATATCCAGGTCATCAAGAACATAAGTCAACCACTGGATTTTGCAACTTAGAGAAGCCATTGCCCTATATTCCACTTCAGAAGAGCTTCTCGAGACCGTTGGTTACTTTTCAGATTTCCAATAGAGCAAAGAATTTCCCAGAAAAACACAGTAACCAGTTATTGACCTTCGAGAATCAACACAATGATCCCAGCTGGCATCACAAAAGCCAGATAATTTAATCTCCAAAGATGATGAGAAGTACAACCCGAGACCTGGATAGCTCTTCACAAAGCGAAGAACGTGATGCATAGCTTTGTTTTGTACAACTCAAGGATTTGTAAGAAACTGACTTAGCTGATGTACTGCATAGCTTAAATTAGGACAAGTGTTAGTTAGATAAAGCAATTTTCCTATGATCTGCCCGTATATAGTAGGATCCTCGATGGAAGGAGAATCAGAGGAGTCGGTTTCTTCAGAAAGTTGCAGATTATGTACCATTGGAGTTCGCATGATCCTGCAATTCTCAAAACCAGTGCCCTTCAAAATTTCCACAGCATACTTCCTCTGACATAAATGAATTCCTTCTGCAGTCCTTGCTACTTCCAATCCCAAGAAAAACTTCAACTAACCAAGATCTTTGATCTTGAGCTGATCATGTAGAAAAGTCTTGATCCTCTGAATTTCTTTCATATTATTTCTTGCTAAAATAATGTCATAAACATACACCAGTAGGCAAATCATGAAGTCCTCTCCTTTCAAAAAAACCAAAAGTCAGTAGCAGAGATGTAAGTTTTTGAAACCACTGTCTACTTGCTTGTTTGAGTTCGTAAAGAGATTTGTTTAACTTACAAACCTTGCCCTCTGGGCAAGAAATTCTGGGAGGCAATTCCATGTATACTTCTTCATACAAGTCTCTATGGAGAAATGCATTATTGACATCCAACTATTCTAAATGCTAAGTTTTAGCTGCTGCAATCGCAAGAACATGGCGCACGGAGGTCAGTTTTACTACGGGAGAGAAAGTTTCAAGATAATCTACCCCAAGTGCTTGTGTATAACCTTTTGCTACCAATCTAGCCTTAAACCTTTCAACTGTTCCATTTCAATGTTGTTTCACCTTATAAACCCATTGACAACCACTTGGTCGTTTTCCTGCAGGCAAATCGACCAGCTCCCAAGTGTTATTTTGATACAAGGCCTCTAACTCGCTTTTCATTGCATCTTTCCAACAAGGAAACTGATCAACTTCTGCAAAGCTGACCGGCTCTTTAATTCCATCAAGTGAAGAAACATAGACCTTATGAGATGATCCAAAGTTGGCTCTAGTTAGAACCGTAGACAAGGGGTGCAGAATCATACCTCTTTCAAGAACCTTAACAACTGGGAAGTAGCATTGGACTCGCTAAGAGGGTAATGAGTCATGTTCATAGTCGCGTAGATATGCAGATGTCTGTGTTGATCTGGTAGATCTATGTAGAGGTGGATTTATGGTGGAAAGCTCATCAAACAGAGTGGGGATTCTCTGCTAGGCATCTGAAGAAATGGTTCATCAGGAATGGATGTGTGTATGGAACTAGGCTCATCAAAATAGAGTGGGGTTTCTCTGCTAGGCATTCAATGATTGGAATCATCGAGAAAGGGTGCTTGTGTAGTTGTAGCTTCATCAAAGCAGTTTGAAGAATTTCTGCTAGGCATCTGATGATGATCATCAGGAACTTGTGATCTGGTTGAGTGGGATGATGTGTGATGAAAAGGAAAAATATGCTAGTAGAATGCGACATCTCGAAAGTAGAATGAGACTCCAAATCATAAACTCTATAGCCTTTAATGCCATTGACATACCCTAAAAAGATGCATTTGCGAGCTCTTGAATCAAATTTTCTTGATCGAGGAAGCACGGCTGCATAACACAAACAACCAAAAATGCAAAGATGAGACAAAGTTGGTAGTTGTTTATGAAGTACTTCGTATGGAGTCTTATGAGACAAAATGTTAGAAGGTGTTAAATTTATGAGATGAATTGCATGAGTGATGCAAACACTCCAAAAGGAGATTGGTAAATTAGCATGAAATCTGATGACTCGAGCCACATTCAAAATATGTAGGTGTTTTCTTTCAGTTCAGCCATTTTGTTGTGGTGTGTATGGACATGTTGTTTCATGAAGAATACCATTGAAAGTAAAAAACTGATACAACAAGAATTCAGTGCCTTGATCAAACCTGACTCTCTTGATCCGAGTTTGAAACTAAGTCTCGATCATCTTTGAGAAAGTCTCTATGCAAGTTTTGACATCGCTTTTGTGTTTCAAAAGATGTATCCATGTGTGCCTAGAATGATCATCGATGATGGTTAAGAAATAATTGAAGCCATCATAAGACAAAGTTGCATATGGACCCCAAACATCGACATGAACTAGATCAAAGCATTTGTCTGCAATTTTTGTGTTTAAAGGAAAAGACAATCTCTTAAACTTAGCATAATGACAGGTATCACGTGGTGTTTGGAAAACATGAGACACAGCAGGACATATTTGTTTCAAAATAAGCAACTTGGAACTAGGTAAATGTCCTAATCGAAAATGCCAAAAATCCTGACTATTGTGCAGATGCTTGGTAAGGCTGGTTGCTGTTGTATGTATCAGTTAGTTTTTTGGGCTCTCACGCAAGTAATAGAGACCGTTCCTCCTCTCAGCAGTTCCAATCCTCTTCTTCGTAACAAGGTCTTGTATATAATGGCAAGAAGAAGTGAAAATCAATGACACTGTAGAGTCGAGAGCAAGTTGTGAAATCGAGATTAGATTAAAGGTGAAATCTGGCACCAGTAGCACATTAGATAAAACCAAGTGCTTTGTTATATGAACTGTCCCAACATGAGAGGCTGTCACTTTGTCTCTATTTGGTAATGTAATGAAGACTCCTCGTACTTCCCTGTAATCAACCAGGTAGTCTCTACTGCAAGATACATGTGTTGAAGCTCCAGAGTCCAGAATCCAACAACTACGATTAAGAGCCAACTCATTATTCTCTTGCAGATTAAGAATTGAATGTATACTTGTTGCTGTAGCAAACACTTTGAAGTCAACAAGATTGGCCACTTGATGAATTTGACTACTAGAGGCCCCTGATCCTGGTCCATCTGTTGCAAGTGTAGCCTTGGAATCTGCAGCATTATGAGAAAAACTCTGTTTCATCATGGTTATGAGTCCATGAAGTTGTTCAGCACTAAACCCATATTGACCTTTAGTCTCAGTAGGAAAATCCCCTGCAGATATTGCTGCAACCTGGTTGAACTTTCCCTTTGTTTTAGATCCTGGTGGGAAGCCATGAAGTTTGAAACACTTCTCTATGGTGTGGCCTTCTTTATGACAATAGGTGCATATAGGTCTCTTCGAGGGGAATTTCTTCGCTGCAGAACCAAGAGCAAGCACAACAGCAGGATTCTCTACACCTCTCAAAACATTAGGCATAACACCAGACTGTCTCTCGTGTTGTGTTACTAGGTACATGACACGGCTCATACTAGGTAGAGGTTCCAACATCAAGATCTAGGTTCTAACATGTTCAAAGTTCTTATTAAGTCCTGTAAGAAACCCTATGATGTAATCTTGGTCTCGTTGCTCAGCAGACAACAGAGTAGCTTTGCAAGGACCTTGAGGATCCGTGACACATTCACACACTGGTATTGGCCTAAACTGAAGCAACTGATCCTATAGTGACTTATATCTCGTAAAATACTCGTTCACAGAGAGAATACCTTGAGAAAAGTTAGAAATCTATCTTTTGAGTGCTGTAACCTTTACCAGATCTCCCTTCCCAAAACGCTCCTTCAAGTGATCCCACATGTCAGCAGCAGTGTCGAACCAGAGCAAGCTCTCTCCAAGCTCGGGCTCGATGGATCGAATCAACCAATGAATCACGAGTGTATTGCACCTCTTCCATGGCACCAACAGGGGATCTGTCTTCACAGGAATGGGAATAGAGCGATCTACAAAAGGTAGTTTATTTTTCAACTCTAGAGATTGGCTCATAGCTCGAGCCCATGAATGATAGTTTCTCTCATTTAAGGGAGGATACACCAATACCTCACCTGGACTCTCTCCAGGATGAACGTAAAATGGATTGGTGAACTTACCAATAGGAATGCGTGGAGCTGGATTCTCTGCGACCACAGCAGAGGAAGTGTTGGTCTCTTCCGCCATTAAAGTGACTCGCAGAGTATGGAAGCTAGAGCTTTTGATGCTCTGATACCCTGAAGAGAAAAGAAAATTTCACACTAGAGAAAAACTCGAGAGAGTGAGTTTGATTTTTCACTAACTAAAGAATAGATTTACAAGCTATTCTATATATGCTACTTACAAAAGGAATAACCAAAAAAGATTCTATCTAACAACCTCAGTAGAGGACAAAAAAGAAAACCGAAAAGATTCCTACCAGCCGCCATTCTATGATGTGTCCTCGAATCATGTGCTATTAATCATTGGATGCCTTTTAGCTGACAGATCATCCTCATGCTTTGTGTGAGGACAAATATTCTCTTTGCTAGAGAAATCAGCTGCACATGTAGGTTTTTCTTCCTTCTCACCTGTGGGTCGAAGCTCATCCACTTTTACTCGTTGGGCCCAAAAGAAGTTAACCATTTTAACTATAGCTGGACCAATATCTTCAAAATTTTTTTGTGCCTGTTCTTTCTCGACAAGGGTCATCAGCTATTCTTCGTCTTCCTTCATTGGTCGTGACTGTTTAATCTTCAATAATAAGACAGATTTATGTTGATCTATTTATGCAAATAACCGAGATTAATGTTGTTGCGACAGATTTATATCCCTAAATAAGACAGATTTATGTTGATCTATTTATTCGATTACGTCTGCTTAAAAATGTGTGAATGAATGGTGTTCTCTATAAAATTCCATATTGTTGGAAGCTAAAAATAACATGTGCCTTAAAAGTGACTTCATGAAGTACATTTCTTTGGATTGGTGACTTCATAAAGGATTTTTCTTTGGCTTGGTGACTTCATGAAGCACTATCCCTTCCTAAGGTGACTAAAGTGGAGTTTTTCCTTCTTTAAGGAAGAGAAAAAGAGACATATGCATGTGACTTGAAGAAGGGAGAAAGTGACATGTGCATGTGACTTAAGGAAGGGAAAAAGTGTCTTCATGAAGCACTTTGTCTCTCATAAGTGACTAAAGTGAAATTTTACCCACAAGGAAGTGACCAAAAAAGAATTTTTACCTCCTTCTGGGGGGTTTATGCGAGTGGTCATTAAGAGGGGAGAGTGACTTCCATAAGCACTTTGTTTTCCAAGAGTGACCAAAAAGAATATTTTGCCTCTTTGAAGGGGGTTTTTTTGTGTGGCTTGTAGAAGAGGAGGAGTGACTTACCGAAGTGCTTTGCTTTCCAAGAGTGACTAAAAGAGATATTTCACCTACCATAGGAGGTGCCTTCTTGAAGCATGGCCGTTGGAAGGGTGAGTTCACTTGGACCTTTCTTGCCTTTCGGAAGGAGAGGTGTGAGAAACTACTTGGCCTTTCGGAAGAGGAAGTATGAAGAGACCTTTATTTACTTTGCCTAAGGGAGGTGTTAAAGGCTTCCCTCGCCTAAGGGAAATGTTATAGGCTTATCTCGCCTAAGGCACATGTTAGAGGCTTCCCTCGCCTAAGGAAGGTGTTAAAGGTTTGCCTCGCCCAACGGAGGTGTTTAGAGCTCACCTCGCCCAAGGGAGGTGTTAAGAGCTCACCTTGCCCAAGGGAGGTGTTAAGAGCTCACTTTGCCCAAGGGAGATGTTAAGAGCTCACCTCGCCCAAGGGAGGTGTTAAAGCTTATTTCACCTTAGAAGAGTGTAAAGTGCCTTAAAGAGGCTACCTCATCTCAGGGAGATGCGAAAAGCTTACCTTGCCTTAAAGAGGGGCGAAGAGCTTACTTCACCTCAGATGGATATACAAGCCTACCTTGCCTGAGAGAAGTGCCAAGAGGCTACTACCTCAGGAGGGTTAAAGAGCCTACTTGCTTCAAGAAGATGTGGCGAGTTAGGAAAAGTGTTGGAAGGGCTGTGAGACTGGGCACAATCAAAGGAGATAAACTCAGGCTCTGAATTCACAAGAAGAGATAAGCCCAGTAAGTTAGGCAATAAAGGTGGTTCCGCCTCAAGATAAGAATAAGCATCCCTGAAAATAGGCATTGGAAGAGTCTGAATGCAAGGAGGAAACGGAGTCCCAGTGTAGGAAGGAGACAGAGTCCTAGTGCAAATAGGAAATGGAGTCCTTCGCCTATATAAGGGACGTTTGGGGGACGCAGCAGAGGATCCAAAATCAACCACACAAGTCTTTTATTAAGCTCAAAGCTTCTATTTGTAGTTCTCAAGTCGGACCTTAGCGCTTGGTTAGGAGGCCGAGCAGTAGAGTCTGGTTAGAGGAGCTTAGCTCGTTTAGATAGTGGTGGTCGTTTGATCACTTGTTTTCAAGAGATCGTTCTTGACACCTTGTTACTTTTTTCCCACAACACGTATAAATAATATATGTATGTTTATTTGGTGATTTAGGTTATTTAATCAATAGTTGGGTTGTTTGTGAAAATGAGAAAAAATAATTGTTTATACGTAATTGAATTGAACCGGGTCACCAGTAACTATAGTCTAATTATTCTGTTATTTTTCTAACAATCACTATATGGGACAAGACATTTTGAACGAAACAATTCAAAGTTAAAAAACGAAGCTTAAAAAGAGATATATTTATGTTCGTTTCGGTTTGTGATAATAAAGGGACATTTTAGGAGAAAATAATTATTTGTTTAACAACTAACCCTTGAAAAAGAAAAAATAAATAAAAGTCATTTGTTATTAGAGACAAGGGGTGGGAATTCTGATATAATTAGGAAAACTTTTCCCTATTTCTCAATGTTAGGCCCAAATGGGTTTTGGGCCACTTGGCCCAAAATCTAAAACCCAGCCCAATGGTCTATTTACCAAATAGTACCAATAATTCAACTTTATTTTCCACTTCCATAAAAATCTAATTTTACTTTTCACCTCCATAAAAATCCAATTTTACTTTATCAAATTAACTTTACACCTTCACTAAATACAAAATAAAGTAAAAAGTAAAGTTGGATTAAATTAATAAAAATAATTATTTTGTTGGAAATTAGGTAAAGTTGTTTTGGAATTTTTTGGGATTTTTTCCCTATAAAAGGGAACCCATTGTGACCATTTTGTTATAAGCCACCAAGAATAAACACTCAGAAAAATAAGATTTCAGTTTAGTACTGATAATTTTGAGATACATACAATTAAGGACATTCGTGGGAATTAGTCCTTCGATCCGAGAATTTGTGATCGAGATTCGACCTACACCTCGCCAACAACGATCCGGGGATTTTCACAAGCACGCTTCAAGAGGTACCCTTAATTTAATTGCTTTTATTTGCAATTAATTGAGTTTTACATAATGTATAATTAT
>SOPF01027665.1:221579-266601 GCA_012979155.1 Hypericum perforatum | reverse complement strand
TGGGAGATGAATGGCCCACGATGGGCCTTTGATAGCATAAGACTAGTCGCAGCAATGGTGTCGCAGAACCCAAGGGCGCCACATGGCAGCTTGCTATTGGGTGAGCTTCGAACCCTTAACCAAATAGTGAAGGGCAAATTACCCTCAGGTCTCTGGTCTTTTCATTATTCTCCTATTGGGTCCCTCTTTTGTCATAAATGAGTATTAAGTCCCTGTTTTATTCAAAAATGTTTGTCTCGGGTCCCCACCGACCAAATTGGACTTTATTTAAAATTTTTTGTCATGTGAAATGACTATTTTATCCTTCATAAAATGACAAATTTCATCATATTTTTGTCGTTTTGTGAAGGGTAAAATAGTCATTTCACATGACAAAGAATAAAAAAAAAGTCTGATTTGGTCGGTGGGGACCCGAGACAAACATTTTTGAATAAAACAAGGATGGATTAATCATTTATGTAACAGGAGGGACCCAATAGGAAATTTTGGTAAAGACTAGGGGCATGAGGTTAATTTGCCTAATAGTGAAAGGGGGAGTGTTTCACCATTTTGCTACAACGATTTTTTGATAATCTTATGTATCTTGAATATCCTAAATTATGTAATTTTGAAAAAATTTGGAAAAAAATTAGAAAAAATTTTTAAAAATTATTTTTACCATTTCCAACTTTTCTGTTCATACAAATTGTTTTATTTTTTTTATTTTATAAAAAAAATTTGAATCCAAATAACAAGACTTTTTGGGTTGAAAATTATAAAAAAATATTATTTGAATCATTTTGCAACATTATTTTTGAATTATAAGTTTTTTTAATGTTTATAATAATTTTATAAAATTAATTTAATACAATAACCTTATTTGTATTGTTATAATTATGACATATGAGATAAATTATGTAATTTGATGTAAATCATATAATTTGATGTAAATCATCTATTTTACTGTAAATTAATATAAATTATGGAATTTAATATAATTTGGTGTAAATGATAAATCCTAAACCATAAACCCTTACCCTAACCCTTATCTTAAACCGTTATCCTAACCTTAAACCCTAGCCATATATTTATATATTTAAACAACAAATTATATTTAATTGGAAAAAACTTAGGTAATTGTATAGTTAGACTTTTTTAAAAAAAAATGTGTGGTTAATAAAATTTTGAATTTTATAAAATTTCTATTCCGCAAAATTTTGAACTTCGAAGTTAAATTTAGCATTTTCGAAGTTACTCGAGATAATATTCGAATTAAGTATAGTAAGCTTAATTTTAAAAAATTTAGCTAAAAATAAAACTGATGTGGTGCCCAGAGTACGGCACTGTAGCGAGGGCACGGTTGTGGGATAAAAAGTGAGAGTAAGGGCACTACTTACGTGGCGCTCAGAGCACGCAGTGTAGTAGGGACACCAATGCGGATGGTCTAAAAAACTAAAATCCATTACTAGAACCCCCAAATGAAATTAGAGTCGTGAGGAGCAAATATCTAGAGATGTTGGACGAGTCACCTAGTTTTTTAAATTTGGTCGTACTTGATTGAAATATTGTACCATGTTTTATTTTTTAAAATTTTTTGTTATATTGTTTTATATAGGTGCAATCTCACATTCGAGCATGTGGGAAGGTAGTGACATAGATAGATGAAAAAGAAATGAGTGACGAAGAGATAAATGACGAAGAATTTTATGAAGCCATGTACGCATGTATGATGGCAACTCATGCATTAGTGCATGTGTTGATTAAATTTCTAGTTATGATAGGTAACGAACAAATTGAGCGTCCATTAAATCGTGACGAATTAATAACATGGGAAATGACTATATACACCGAGCATTAAACATTGATCCTGTAATATTTCGACAAGTTTATAGGATGTATCCAGATGTGTTTCGAAAATTATGTGCAATTCTTAGAGAAAAACCCACCTTTAGAGGATACATGATATATTTGTGTTGAAGAAATGCTTGCATCATTCCTACAAATTGTTAGTCAGGATATTCGATATCGTGTAATTCGTAACATATTTGGCCGATCACAATTTGCTACAAGTGAAAATTTTCACAAGATTTTGAAGGCTTTGAATACGATAGCACCTACTTTGATGGCTAACCCAGGATCAACCGTGCTAGCTAAAATTAGAGAAAGCACAAGGTTCTCTTTCTTCAAGGTATGTACTAATTACCTTACAAGAAAAATTATAATTAAATTTAGCATAGTGCGTTTATACGATGAAATGTTATATATGCTAAATTTTTGGATTGCATTGGAGCTATGACGGGACACATATTCTAGCAATGGTGAGGGGGCGAGATTTAAACAGTTATCGTAATCGTCATGGAGAGATATCAAAAAATGCATTAGCTGCTTGTTATTTTGATTTGGATTTCATGTACCTTCTTAGTGGGTGGGAGAGTTCGGGTCATGATTCTAAGCTACTAAATGATGTTATTGTTGGATTATATAGCATAATTAACAAATAATTACACAAATAATTACATGCACAATTAATCACAAATTAAAGAGATCAAATAAGGTTACCTCTTGTAGCGTGTGCATACGAGGTCCAGGAACGTTGTTGGTGAGTTGCCGGTCGAAGCTCGATCACGTTTGTAACGAATCAGAGCCCGGGTTCCACGAATGTACCTATTCGTATATCTACCGAGAATATCAGTGACTAAACTGATATTCCCATTTTTTGAGTGTATTCTGGGAGAGGTCAAGTGCAGAAATAGTTACCAGAGATTTTCCTTTTATAGGAAAACATCCCTGTCAAACTTTATGTCAAACTCCAACCTTTTTCTTTTTACCAAATTAATCCTAACTTCTTTTTACCTAAAATTAACTTATATGGAGTTGGCACTTTTACTTTTAACCAACCTTTGGATTTTTGTATTAGGTGTCGATTTAATTCATTTGGGCCAATAATAAATGGCCAACAATCTCCCACTCATTCATTGTTGATCACAATCAACTATGAATGCAATTTGGGCCCAAAACCCAAAAATAACACTCATTCATCATTGACCACAGTCAACAATGTACAGATAATGATTTATAGGATTTCGTGCGACTAGCACATGTCGAGTACGTTGAGCTAAAATTCACAAGCACGGACACATGAGCTAACTGAATATTAGCATCTCGACATCTCACATATAATAAAATGTGCTTTCACCCTAGGACTTATGTCATATTCCTTTATTCACACTATGATTTCAAATAATTTTATTCGTGTCCACTATTGTACTTTTCAATACGATTGGTGCACCTGGATAACGAATCTCAAAATATGATGAACAGAGTTCCTTCTCCCTTAACTTCTTTCCATAATGATTCAGCCTACTTTTCTAATTAGTCCTACCAGGTCGAATCAATATGCCATAACCTCTTCATGGACTAACTAAGCTAGCAGCACTAAATTACACTTCCAGAATACGTTTAGGATCTTAAGGGCAAAGATCGAGAACCACAGTTCATGAAACGCGGTCTCACACCAGGGATTGTGAAATCAATGAACATTTTTATCCCATCCGATGGTCGAACAGCACATAAGATACTCATTCTCATGTTATGGTGTGAATTCCATTACATAGGAACACATGTCAATCAACACCATACTAGAATTATAGTCACAGCTTAACTCTAGGCTTCAAGACAGAAGGTATGATAAGTTCCACTTAATTCTTATCATATGGATTACAGAAAATCCAAATGTAATAACTCATTATTACATCCCATAATTAATCTTGCTCTTATAGCAAGATGGCATTCCTGTCGTAGGAAATTGCATGTCTAAATGTCCAATAACTGCCTCATCTCAATCAAGAATCAACACATTTGACTCCCACTGAGGTAAACACCCGTGTGAGTAGGCTACTTCTCTGTCTGACATGTTACTCAAGGTGTTCATATTGCCAAAAATAAAACTTCTTATTTATTAATAAAACTGTCATAAACCTAATGGCTTCACATATTTCTCGAACACTTTTCGAGATAATGCTCTGGTCATAGGGTCTACAACCATATCTAGCATAGATATATGTTTCAAATACAACCTTTAGAGTTTTCCAACTCTACACTTAGCCCTACAATGGAAACACAAATCCTTCGCAGAAGCTATAGCGATTTGGTTGTTACAGAATACTTACAATGAGCATTCTATAGTAGCATTCAAATACCTTAAAATTCCCTTGACAGTTTTCTAATGAGTATTGCCTGGATTCTATTGATATCCACTTATAATGCACATAGCACAGCAAATATCAGGTTGCATACACAACATTATTTATACCAAGCAACTAACTGTATTGACATAGGGAATCGTTTCCATATTTCCTATTTGTTTAACTATATCTGGATACATCCTTGCACAAACTATGATCACAATTGAAATGTTCTGCTACTTTACAAACATACTTCTCTTATGAAAGAGACATTGTCCTCTTTGAATGATTCCTCAAAATCATAACTTTGAGTATATAATCAGTTTCACCCATGTCTATCACATCAAAGTTGGAAAAATAAGCTTTGATTTCGACAAGTAGTCCTATGTCATTTATAGCCAAGAGTATGTTATCAACATACAAAGTAATGATGACAAAATTCTTACCTGATTGCTTAACATATACATAGTGATTTTTGTGAATCATAATAAAATCATTTTTCATGATAGTATTATGAAAATGAATATACCACCATCTAGACGATTGCTCTAGGCCATAAATTGAACAATTCAATTTGCAAACTTTTTGTTTGCAGCCTTTTTGGATGTAGCCCTCAAGCCGAATCAAATAGATTACTTCATCCAATTCTCCATAGAGAAAAGCAGTCTATATATCCATATAATGTAATTCCAGATTCATATTAGCAACCATAGCCAAAATGACCCTAATGGATGAGAATCTAACAACAGCAGCAAAAATCTCCTCATAGTTTATTTCTGCATGTTGCTTGAATCCCTATACAATTAGACAAGCTTTGTATCTTTCGACACTACTGCCTGAATTGCTCTTGACCTTGAGAATCCACTTATTCTCAATAGTCATACGTCCTTTAGGTACTTCAACTAGATTCTAAACCTAATTATTGGTCATGGAAGACATTTATTCCTCTATCATATTAATCTACTCAACCTTTCATGGAGATGACACAACACTAGACACATTTCTGGGCTCATCTTTATCCTGAATAATGGTTAGAAGAACTTTACTTGGATTACCAATATTTTTTAGTGATACTAAGTATGCATTAGCCTTACCTCCGATATCAAATCATTAGCATGGTATGCAAGTTCTACTAGACCTACCAAATTCCTGATTCTGATAAATATCTCTCATATATTTATCGTATTCAGGAACAGTAAAATTATTAGGCAGAAGTTCCGTACTCCCACTGGAATAGGGAACTGTAAGCCTTTCAGGACTAAAATGACTTTCTTTCGGACTATGTTGAGATGGAAGTCTCAATTCTCCCACTCGGAAGAAGGGTCCAAAATGCTCTAGCTCAACTATTTCATAGAGATCAAGGTTTTCACTAACCTTTCTCAGTATGAAATTCATTCCCCAAAAACATGATATTATATTCTGTTACTTGTCCATTGTCCAGTTCATGAACATGTATCTTTTAGATATTTCAAAATACCTTATAAAGATACTTTTTTTACCTCTCGGTCCTAATTTACCTAAAACACTTGAGGTAGAATAGACATAGGACGTACACCCCTATGGCTTAAAATAGGATAAATCGCACTTCCGATCTATCCATATTTCATAAGGGATGGTAGCAACAGTTTTAGAGGATACATGGTTAAGAACATATGTAGCAGTTAGGAGCACATCTCCATATTGGCAAATTTGTCTCTGCCATCATAGATCTTACCATGTCAAGAAGGATTATATTCCTTCTTTCAACTACCCCAATCTATTGGGATATTCAAGGAATGTACAGCTAATGTTCAATTCCTTTTATTACATAAAGTGCCCTATAATTCATCAGAAAGATATTCACGACTGCAATCATTTTGCAAAGTCTTTATCTTTCTATCCTTCTGATCCTCAACAAAACTTATGTATGTCATGAAGCAACTTAATGCCTCTAACTTGTGAAAAATTAGGTATATCAGACTATATCATAAACAGTCATCAATAAAGGTGATGAATTAGTATGCACCATGTGCTGCCCTCACATCTATTTGACCATATATGTTAGAGTAGACTAATTAAAATAGTAATTTTGCTATAGCCTTAGTATCAAAAGGTTTTCTTATATGTTTTCCTTCTAGACAAGAAACGCTTCTAGGTAAGATAGACTTTTCTATTTTATCTAGCAGTCTGGCCTTATCTAGACAGTTTAAGCGATCTTGGCATACATGGCCTAGTCTAGAATGCCACAGCATAATATCATCTTTTGATGAATTTAAAGTAGTGACAAATGAGTAACTTTCACTAGGATCACTATCCATAATGAAAAACCATCCGATCTATATCCAAGTCTATAAAAGGCATTATCCAAATACAACCTAACAATGTCATTCTTATAAGACAATGAAAAACTTAAAGACATCAAAGTAAATACAGAAATTAGGTTCAAATGAATATCTGGAACAAACAATATATCATGCAAAAGTAGAGCATGTCCACCACAAAGGTGTAATTTATAAGTGCTCAAACCCTTTATATAATCGAACAAGTTGTTACCAACAAAATGGTTTTTATTCCAGTCGATAATTGTCAATATTCAACAAATGAACCATAATCTCTAGCTATATGGTCTATTACTCTTGAATCTATCACTCACATAGAATGCAATTCAACAAGAAAGGTCCAAGAAGATATATTAACCTCATCATATACATTAGAGTTTAAATATACCTACTTAGATATCTTGCAACCTTATGCAAAATATCCCTTCTTATGATAGTTATAACATTTCACCTATAAATATTAAACTACCTCTTTTTTCATAGACCTGGAATTATCTACTTAGGGGTCCTAAGTTTTCATCCTTTGGATTTTAGGAACCCCCACTCTTTCCTTTCCCCTTTTTTCTTCCTTTTCCCAAAGCTATTCGAACTAATCAAATTTGCTTCAGAATAAGATTTCGTAGGAAGAAGATGATCTTCTTCCAACTCAAGGCATCTAGCAACATCCTCAAATATTACTAAGTGATTGGAAATGAGTAAGGTTCAGTTTCATCTATTCCTAGCTTGGAGGCGAAGAATGGATGACAGCTTTAATCTATTGCTTATTGCTAAGCTTGTCTCATTACCTGAAGGTACAAAACCTATTAGTTGTAAATGGATATTTAAAACCAAGAGGGATTCAAAGGGTAATGTAGAAAGATATAAGGCTCATCTTATTGAGTGTAAAGAGACTTTCTCTCTAGTTTCTTTAAAGAACTTTTTCAGGATTATAATGACATTAGTTGTGCATTTTGATCTTGAGTTGCATCAGATGGATGTTAAAACAGCTTTTCTTAATGGAGATATTGAGGAAACAATTTATATGGTGCAACCAGAAAACTTTGTTTCTGGAGATTCAAAGTCTATGGTTTGCAAACTTAAGAAATCCATCTATGGGCTCAAGCAAGCATCTCGACAATGGTATTTCAAATTTCATCAAGTAATTTTCTCTTATGGTTTTAAGATGAATTTGGTTGATGAGTGTATATACCATAAATTTTGTGGGAGCAAATACATTTTTCTGGTTCTATATGTGGATGACATCTTGCTTGCCAACGACGATATTGGGCTTTTGTAAGAAACCAAGAGATTTCTAGCAGGAAATTTTGAGATGAAAAATCTTAGTGATGCTTCTTTTATTTTAGGAATCTAGATATATTGAGATTGTTCTCAATGTATTCTTGGATTATCACAAAATGCCTATATCGAAAAGGTTCTCAAAAGATATGACATGCAAGACTGTGGACCATGTGATACCCCTATGGCTAAAGAAGACAGGTTTAGTCTCAAACATTGTCCTAACAAATATTTTGGAGAAAGAGGAAATGTATCGATTTCCATATGCGTCTGCAGTTGGAAGTCTGATGTATACTCAAGTTTGTACGCATCCGGATATTGCATTCATTTCAAGAATGTTGGGTAGATATTTGGTACAGGAGACTCTATTAAGGTAGCACGATTGCATATACTTTTGTGTACCTTGAAACAAGGAGCATCGTTTATAACTGAGTATTTCATGACTTTTAGAACTCTTTGGACTCAATTTGGGTAGCATATACCTTTTGCTATGTGCTGTTATGTAGACTATATCAAAGGTTTATCGAATTGTGATTCTATGAGGTCCAACAAAAATTATATGTAGAGAGATCAAGTGATCAAGTTACTAATTGGTTTGAATAACAACTATGACACTATAAGATCTTAGATAATGCTAGCTGATCCTCTTCCAAGCATAAGCAAGATGTTGTATTTGGTTTTACAACATGAGCAACAACTTATTGGCTCCTTTAGATTGACCACAAAAAGCACAACTCATGTTCAACAGTCTTCTAGAATGCCTAAGAGTTTAATTCCTTCAAAACTGATGAGTGTCAAAAACACTCATTATTTTGTGTATGTTTTAGTGTTGGTTTATCATTGTTCTTAATCGATTTAGTGTGTTTTCATTGTCTAAATGTGTGTTATCATGCATTATGTCTTTTAGTGTGGTCTTTTGTTCTTCACTGAGTTTTCTTGTTTTTAGGAGCTTATATGAGTAAAATGGAGGATGCTCGACCGAATGCATGAAGGCATGGCCAAAAGGGAGCATAAAAAGGCAAGAATGGCAATTTTGTGGAGCCTGGCGCACGCTAATGAAGAATGGCGCACGCCATGAAAACTTGAAGATTGGCACGCCAAGACAGACCTCTTCCTACTCAAATGATGATAACTTTTGCATACGACGTCTAAATGCGATGAGGTTGGTGGCGTTGGAAAGAAGCCATCCAGGGCTACAACTTTGTCTCTAATAGGCATCTTCCAATTCGGAGTCTAAAAGGTACAAAATGCAAGAATGGCACACGCCAATGCCGTCTGGCGCACGCCAATGAAGCAAAACCAAATACCTGGCGTACGCCAGGTGCAATTGGCGTACCCCAACCCCAGACAGAGATAGAATTTGGCCAACCCACTTGCTCATTTCAATGGCAAACATTGGAGGGGGCCATAACACTTGAGTTTTGGCCTCTGAAGATGATAAGAAACATGTATGAGATACATCTTTGAGTAGTTGTTAGGATATTAGAGTTTTTAAACATTAAACTTACCTTTGCTTTTGACTTTTAACTTTGGTAATGTAATAAGTGTGTAATAAGTATAGGAGACTAAGGCAGAGAGGAACTTGGACAGAGTGAGAGAGGCCACGAAATTGCAAGAAACTCTCTGCCAAGAGGAAGGAACGTGATGGAGGAGGAAGAAAAGCTTTAAGAACATGATTAAGCTTCCTTCTGCTTATGTTCATATTGTATATAAGTATGTTGTTGATTATAAGCATGTGTAAGTAGTTTGTTTGTGAGTTTGGTGCCTTGAAACCAAACATGTAGCCACGGTTTAAGGGAGTAAAAATGATAAGGAACATGTTTTGATTAACAAACTTAAGGCTTAATCATGGTTTCACTTAGGTTATGATCATCATTAGTCTTAGTAACCATGATTTGGTTTCGACAAGAGTCTAGTGGCCAAGTAAGTTCGGTTTTGACATAACCAACTTTGGTTTTGACAAAGTCATAGCAACCATGCATTGGTTTAGACTAATTGGCTGTGATAAAATTTTTGCGAGTAACCTTGACTATGAACTTAGTTAATCCTTGAGACCGAAAGGAGATAGGATTAGTAGAAAGGTTAATTAGATGATTTGGCCTTGGTGAAGAGAAATCCTCCTTAGTAACTTGTTGTCCACTGAGTGATATGGATAGTTGGTGCTTAGCTAAGTAAAGTTGGCTTTTCGGGTCGAAAGAACATCTTGCCATTCTAAGTGTAGTTGAAGATCAATTTAGACAAATCTAATACGAGAGTGTAGATTGGTCGCCTTCAAAACACTCGGACCATGTCACATACTTAATAAACTCCCTGAATTAAATGGTTACATTTGTTTTAAGTGCACCTTACTCACTTTTGTATTTTAAGTTGTTAAATCTCAGTTTAGTTAGTTAAACCAGTAGACAGTTTCTCTGCTGCCCGACACCTGGCATACGCCAAGTCCTATTGGTGTACGCCAACCAAGACAAAACGAGAGACTTGTGGCTAGCATACGCTAATCAGACCCAGACCGCAAAATCTCCCTCACGGAAGTGATCAATCATTTGTAGGTTTAGATTTAGGTAGATCTTTCTCATTAATTTTGTCCTAGACTAGCTAGCTAACCAAAAAGGTAGTCTAAACTAGTTCCTTGTGGTTCGACACTTTACTTCACTATCATTGCAACAGGTGTTTGTTTGTTGGCACGAAAAACCACCCTCGTCAATTGGCACCGTTGCCGGGGAACTAGGCAAAGGACATTTGAGTAGATTAGCAAATTGGGATTAGGACATTTGTATTTTTAGTCTTTATTAATTTTAGTTTTTGTAGTGATTGTGGAGATGGATTGCTTTGGTTACCATTGATACCAAGGAATAGGGAGTTCGTTTTTAGAAGATGAAGTTGAGGATACACGTAGATGGGTGGAAGCAAAACAAAGAGAACTCAATCTCAACCAAACTCAAGTTTGGACTTGCGAGTGGTGCGGGTGGTTAGGACATAACAAAAATCAATGCGAAGAATATTGGTTCGACACACCTCATGGAGCCTCCTTAAATCATGAAAATTTTGTGCTTAACAGCGAGGGACAACATGACACCATTAGTATTCCAACATGGAGTGGAAATCCTTATTCCTCATGGTGCAAAGAAGAAGTACATCCCTTAAAGTCTGATTCCCTAAATGATAGATTGGACTTAATGGAAGCAAGGATGGAGAAGATGATAGAAAATATTGAATTTAAGCTCAAAGATTTTGAGGAGTTGACTGCCTCACTTCAAACTTTTGAGAGAAGGCAAACTCACTCAGATGACATTTGCTTCAATGCATATGCAAAAGATGCTATCTCATTTAAACCATCTGAACTAGTCCATCATTTTTGGGAAGACAATGAAGTGCAAGTTGAGGATGGCAATATGCAAATGGACTTGGAAGTTGAGGAACAGTCATATGTTCCTCAATTATCATACATCTATCCAATGCCATTCTTAGAAGCTTTATCAAGTTTAGAGAATAAGGCTCGTTTGTGGGATTTTGAAACAGAGGATTGGTACAAAGAAACCCCTACGAGTTTATTTACTCATACCAACGCACTTCCAACAGATGATGAAAAGAATGAGGAAAAGGATGAATGGAAAGAAGAGATTGAGGTAGAAGAAAGTACCAAAGAAGAAGGTGACGAGCCTATGACGAGTGCATATTTCCTTTTGTATGACTCTTGCTCAACTAAGGATTTGGCAAACATTGAAGATTTTGAGAAAAAAGAAGCAGCCATACCCAAAGAAGAGTCAAGTGTCATCCACCACAATATTCTACCTCGACTTCAAGATCCAAGAAGGTTTGCCAAACCTTTAATCTTGGGTTTGGCTAGTGAAGGCAAAATACCCAGCCTTAATGATGAACAACCTCCCACTCTTGATTGGGATTGGTTAGTTTTGGGTGAAATTGAAATATCTCACAATCCCATGTTTAATATGAGTGCCATTGATCCTTTGGTTTTTTGGCACATGACAGTATTTTTGCGATTGATGAGAGATAAGAAGTTGCTCTTATATGATTATTGTGCTCAACAATTTGTATAGAGGGAGATATTCAAAAACAAGAGTGACTACAACAAGAATTGCACTAACTCACTAAATGTGCGTACCATGTTACTACGTGGTGACCTCGTTAAGCTTAACGCTGAAAAGGCTGCTAGGAGAGGTAGTTCATTATGGTATGCCATTCGTGAGTTGTGTGGTTTGCGAAAGTAAAAATTGCACTTGTGACCCATCAGAATGAGGCATCTGGTTTTCAAGCTTTCCAGGAACGCAGCGTAAATAAAAGCCAAAACAATTAAAAAATATAAAAAACAAAAAAATTAATTAGCATAGTTTGTATCATGTGTATGTAATTTTATTTTTAATGTTTGTATCATTATTATTCAGTGTGTGTTATTTTATTATAAAAGTTGTCGTACACTAATTTTGCCAATGCTGAAGATCTGGCGCACGCCACTGAAGACCTGGCGCACGCCAAGTAGGGCAGATTCTAAATCTATAAATTCGGAAGTTCGCCGCTTTTTGCCATAACTCACCCACATCCGAAATTTTCACCCACAAAAATCACGGGCTTGAGCCTTCCCGACCTCTGACAGACATTATGGCTGGAACGACTTCTCCAATGGCGGGTGATGAAGGATCTTATGGAGACTATTACAGGAAGACTAGAAGGGAGTTTCTTTTTCTTGTATTTCTATTTTTCTTTTGTTTTATTCTATTTAGTTATATGTGTTATCTTACTGAATTTTGTTCTTTCATTTATAGCTGTGTGACATTGTATGATATTGTATTTATCTATTTACTTTTGCGTTTGCTTGCTTATCTTTATTTTGTATTTTCGAGATCTGTTAATTCGTATCTTTGGTGATTCGGTACGGAAGTGTTCCGATTTGAGCTCTGCAGGGTTCGATCTCCTTGCTGCTTCTTAACATACTAGATCATCGAGATAAAACTGTCTCAATTGTTTTTTTGTAATTAGGTGTTTATTAGTATCCTAACCACATTGAGGACAATATGTCATTCAAGTGTACGGAGGGTTCCCTTCTGGAATCTTCCTTATATATGAGTGTCTATGATATGTAGGTTTAGACTTGGCATGAATTTTTCAAAATTTGACCCCCTAAAAAATTTTCAACTTGTGTTAGAATTTTATCAAACTCTTAGTTAGGAATTTAATTCGAGCACAACGCATAGGAATTAGTAGGAACCTTACACTCGGTTGTTTAAATTGGTGGTTTCATTATGTAGACTAGACTAGAGGGTTTACGAGTGAACCTTGTGAGGGCTTGAACCGATGGAAGAGACACCAGTCTTTATTTTGAGGTGTATACTAGTGTTAGTTAATCGAGGCATCCTACTAGTACTTATCGTAGTCTAGGTTATGTGGAAGTTAGTGAAATGACGGGAGCATTCTTCGATATTCGAGCCTAGAGCTTTAGAGACAAAATCCCTAAATTACTCGTTGTTTTCACCATTTGAGCTGAGCCTTTTCTTGATCTTAGATTAGGAAGCCAATTCAAAACCTACATTATCCATCTTCCTTACCTTTGATCATCCGATTCGAGGACGTGAGGTTTGCATGTGTATTGGGTTTAGTTGGTAGCTTGATTTATTTCGGTTATATTTGTGGGATGTTTTACTATGGCCGAGTAAGAAGCCGAGTTTTGCCTAAATCGTGCCAAGAATGTATAGTTTGTGAATGTTGTTACATTATATGAAAAAGAAGGAAGGAATGAAAAAAAACAAAAAGAAAAAGAAAGAAAATGAAGTGAAAAAGAATGTGAATTCAAATAAGGCATGTTTTTGGGCAAAACTTGTGCTTCTAGGTCTTAGTTCATTGGGATACTTGGGGAGTGTGTTTAATTTATCTTTTGTGAGGATGTTTAGACTAGACGAGTGATTAGTTGCATTTGTGACATGTCCTCGGATTGGGTGGTTTAGCTACCATCCATATATTTTACCTCACCTTTACCTTATACCCCATTACAACCCGATGAAAAGACCCCCTGATCATTAGCGACCATTGCAACTTTTAGGTAGCACTGAGTAGGACGTAGGATGCTTTAAGATATTGACCTATATGCGAGTGATAGGAAGTTGAACATACACATTATATGAGTGATACACTTTACTATCCTTGAGAGTTTAACCTTCTAGTATCTTTTACGTAAAGTTAACACTTGTTTAAACAATATAGTGTCGAGGTGACTACTAGTTCGTAGTATTTTGTATTTTGGAATTGATGAACTAACTAGGTTTATGATGAGATTTTAATATAAGTTGATGTTTTTGAGGGAAGTTAAGCTTGGATCGAGTCTTGCCAAGTCTTTACCTTGTTTTGTGTTTGTGTGTGCTTATTGTGATTTTTGTTTGTTGTTGTCCGCATTTGAGTTTTGCTTGGGGACAAGCAAAGATTCAAGTGTGGGGGTGTGATGAGTGTCAAAAACACTCATTATTTTGTGTATGTTTTAGTGTTGGTTTATCATTGTTCTTAGTCGATTTAGTGTGTTTTCATTGTCTAAATGTGTGTTATCATGCATTATGTCTTTTAGTGTGGTCTTTTGTTCTTCACTGAGTTTTCTTGTTTTTAGGAGCTTATATGAGTAAAATGGAGGATGCTCGACCGAATGCACGAAGGCATGGCCAAAAAGGAGCATAACAAGGCAAGAATGGCAATTCTGTGGAGCCTGGCGCACGACAATGAAGAATGGCGCACGCCATGAAAACTTGAAGATTGGCGCGCCAAGACAGACCTCTTCCTACTCAAATGATGATAACTTTTGCATACAACGTCCGAATGCGATGAGGTTGGTGGCGTTGGAAAGACGAAATCTAGGGCTACAACTTTGTCTCTAATAGGCATCTTCAAATTCGGAGTCTAAAAGGTCCCAAATGCAAGAATGGCACACGCCAATTCCGTCTGGCGCACGCCAATGAAGCAAAACCAAATACCTGGCATACGCCAGGTGCAATTGGCGTACGCCAACCCCTGACAGAGACAGAATTTGGCCAACCCACTTGCTCATTTCAATGGCAAACATTGGAGGGGGCCATGACACTCGAGTTTTGGCCTCTGAAGATGATAAGAAACATGTATGGGAGACATGTTTGAGTAGTTGTTAGGATATTAGAGTTTTTAAACATTAACTTACCTTTGCTTTTGATTTTTGACTTTGGTAATATAATAAGTGTGTAATAAGCAAAGGAGACTAAGGCAGAGAGGGACTTGGACAGAGTGAGAGAGGCCACAAAATTGCAAGAAACTCTCTGCCAAGAGGAAGGAACGTGATGGAGGAAGAAGAAAAGCTTCAAGAACATGATTAAGCTTCCTTCTCCTTAACTCTTTCCTTTGTATTTATGCTTATGTTCATATTGTATATAAGTATGTTGTTGATTATAAGCATGTGTAAGTAGTTTGTTTGTGAGTTTGGTGCCTTGAAACCAAACATGTAGCCACGGTTTAAGGGAGTAAAAATGATAAGGAACATGTTTTGATTAACGAACTTAAGGCTTAATCATGGTTTCACTTAGGTTATGATCATCATTAGTCTTAGTAACCATGCTTTGGTTTCCACAAGAGTCTAGTGGCCAAGTAAGTTCGGTTTTGACACAACCAACTTTGGTTTTGACAAAGTCATAGCAACCATGCATTGGTTTAGACTAATTGGCTGTGATAAAATCTTTGTGAGTAACCTTGACTATGAACTTAGTTAATCCTTGAGACCGAAAGGAGATAGGATTAGTAGAAATGTTAATCAGATATATCATTGTTGACATACAAAATATGTCAATATGATATACAAAATGAGTCAATGTTGACATACAAGATATTAGCCCTCATTTTATGATCTTGGTTTTTTTTCACTTAAAAATATTCACAAAAGAAGTTTACACATGTCAATATTAACCTATAAAATATGTTAATATTACAACAAAACATGTCAATATCGAAAAAGAATATATGTTAGCGCATTTCACTTTTTCGTTCCGTACCATTTAGAATTTAGCCTGGATGGATCCCAGAACTTGGAGTTCCTAAATTACTTTTGGAATTCTTGATTTCAAGTTTTTCTAGATATGCTTTTACATGGAGGTAGACTTTTTCTTCAATTCTTGGCCCATAGATTTGAAGTGGCCTCTATGGTCGCAAGATTTCGATGTCTTTTTTCGAACATATTATCATTGTTTTAAAAATGCAGTTTGACCGGTCTAACTCCCAATCGTCCTAAAGAGCATTCTGTTTTTGGCTAAAAAATACAATCCAGGTGAGCACAAATTTCAATCGGGCCACCGGAAAATTTAGTTGGACTAGACGGTTCACCCGAAAAATTTTACTAATTTATGATTTTATCTTCGATTCGAGACTATTGGTTTGTATGAATACTTTATTTGTTGTATTTTATAAAAAAATAGTATATTATTACTTTATTACATAAATTATTTACCTATATACCTATATATTTCAAAAAATTACAAAAAATAGAAGAAAAATCTGGTCTAACCAGCGATTGGACTAGTCGGACCGGCTAACTTAGAGGTCGGACCAAATTGCAGGTCGACCTTCGGGCATTTTTGAGAACAATCCATATTATCAATAAAATGTTAACCATTTCCAAAGAAATTCTAATTCACAATATTAAAAAAATTGAAGATAAAACAAACCAATTTAAAACTTCCTCTCTTCCCTTTTATTCGACGACGTAAAATTTTGGTTTATACAATTTGCTATTTAATCTATTATGCATATTAATTTTAAAAATGAAAATAATAAGGTGAAAAATGTTAGATTTTTTTTATTTGATGTTACTATTAATCGAAATTTACAAATTTGGCACCCAAATTTGTTTTATTATAAAATGATATTTCTCTCTCCAAAAACTGGATTAAAAATCCGGATTGATCGAAAACTAGATTTTTTTCCTGATTAAAACAAAAATTAGGTTAAAAACCCGGCATTTAGTTGACCAATTAAAAATCCGCTTATACCAAATGCTAGGTTTTTAATCTAATTTTTGGTCCAAATGACCCCAAAAAATCCGGCATTTGGTTAGATCTCAAAAAGTTATGCGGATTCAAAAAAATTTTCTCGAATCGGACATTCGAGTACTAAAATATGGTTTTTCAAAGTTTTTATTACATAATCACTCAATTTTAATGCTTTTGAATTTTTTGAGTTTTTCTACACTTTATAAAAAATACAAAAAAAGACACTAGAAAATTTTCAAAATGGTGTCTAGATTGTCTGGTCCGAACAAAAATTTTTTCTGTCTTTTTATTATTTTTGTATTTTTTTCAAATTTATAAAAATTCAAAAAATTCAAAAAAATTCAAATTATTATGTAAATTGTGTAATTTGAAAAAATAACTTGTGTATTCGAAAAAAAATTAATTTTTTTTTCGTGTCTTAGTTTTTTGTATTTTTTTAGAAACTCATAAAAAATCAAAAGATGGTTAAATTTTCTAGTGTCTTTTTTGTATTTTTTTTAAAGTTAAAAAAAACTCGAAAAATTCAAAAAAGTTAAAATTGAGTGATTATGTAATAAAAACTTTGAAGAACCATATCTTTGTGCTCGGATATGTGATTGCTACCGGGTTTGCCTTCTTTGGTCTCTCAAGTGATCTGATGTCCACTAAATGGTTCAAAGTTTTGGTGTAGACAAGGGAAAATGGGGAGTGGCCCATGAAGCGGTGAACAGCTCTGTTGTCACGAACTCCGCAATTGGTAAGGCAAGATCCCATTATCTTTGCTTCTCGTGTGATGAGTGTCTAAAACACTCATTATTCATGTCATTTTAGTAGATCCTTCTTAATGTTTTAGGTTGATTTAGTTGTGTTTTAGTTGTCATAGTGTTAGTTTTTGTTCATTATGTGTTTATGTTGAGTTTATCATTTTTTCATTGTGTTTGCTTGTTTTTAGAAGCCTATTCGAGGAGAAGTGGAGGACGATCGAGCGGACAGGCAAAGTCAAGGACGAAAAGAAAGTCATAAAGCCAAAGAATGCGAAGAATAGGAAGCTGGCACACGCCAAGCCTACATGGCACACGGCAAGTAGCCGTTACTCGAACGACCATTTACGTAGACGACCATTCACACTCAAAGAAGGAAAAACGTGAAGGCTGGCGCACACCAGGTGCATGTGGCGTACGCAAGACCAGATGGACAGAAGTAAAATAAAGCTGAGTGTTGGACAAACAAATGATAAAACTTGACTAAGGCGGCTTAGAGCTTTTGTGAAGGAAGGGGAACATGCTGGCAAACATTTTAGATATTTTCGGTTAGATATTTTAGTTAGATAAGTTAGATTAGATATTTTGATAACTATTCCATTAGTTAGATAGTATATAAGGCTTTTTGCCTTTGTTTTGTAGGAAATATTACATATATTAGATAGTATATTTTCTCTAAGCATGGTCTCTGGTTGAAGAATGTGTACTTGAAGAGGGGGAGCTTGGAGTCTTGATAAGTCTCCATTCCTTTTTACTCTTTGTCTATGTTTATACTTATCATGTTAATTAATAGTATGTGTGAGTAGTTAACTGAGTTTGGTGCCTTGTTACCTTTAATGTAGCCACGGTTGTGAGGTGTGTATGTTCATGTATGTGTTCTTATCAATATGCTTGATACTATTGCTTAGACTTACTTGATCACCAAGCCTTTGTAGCTAGTCAAAACTTGAGAGTGAAGGAAGATAGAATTGATGGATATGTTGGTTTGATGATTAGTACTCTTACTAGGAGAGAAATCTTCTTGGTGACCTACTGATTGTCCTTGGAGTAGAGCTTACAGTTAGTGCTTATCTTAGTTTAGTTGGTTGGTGGGGTCAAAAGAACATATCTAGCCTTCTAAGCTTAGTTAAGTAGCAATTTAGACTCATCGTGTACGAAAGTGTGGTTGAGATTGCCTTTGATTCACTCGGACCACATCACATACACTATAAATCCTCTATATCTTATGGTTATGTTGCTGGTTTAGGTACCTTACTCACTTTTAGTTGTTAAGTTGTTAATATTCTGTTTTATAACCATATCTATCTAAATGTTAGTCTTGTTATCTTTATATTTGTTAGTAGACTTTAGATCACTTGTGTAAACAACAAAACTTCATAATCTGATCCTAGTTAAGTAAGTAAACCTTAGAGTAGGCCTAACAACTCAATCTCTGTGGATCGACAAATCCTTACTTACTTATTGTTGTAATCTGCTACAATTCTATTGCTTAATTAGTGCACGCTATACCTTGCTGGTGCATGCCAGGTCATTCATCCGAGAGCTTTTTGGCTCACGCCAAGAAAAGGTGGCATACACCTGAGCTTTGGGTTGGTTTAGTTGAACATTGGCGCATGCCATTCATAGTTAGCGTACACCAGACTGACCCCTCGCATGAACGACTGATCATTTTGTTAAGTAGATTTGAAGTAGACCCTTTTTATGGAGGCATTAGTGAACATGCTTGTGCCGGACCCAGAACTGAAAAAAGATTAGTATGGATCAATTGGCACCGTCACCGGGGATTGAGAATTTAGACTCTCAATTTAGTTTACGAACTTGGATTAGAATATTATTATTATTTTATTTTTTTCCTTTATTTTTCATTTACTTTTTGCTCATGTAACTTGTCTTGCTTGACAAGTTACATGAATGCCCTTAACCTGTTCAACCAATATTTTTTTTATTGGAGATTGAAGAAGAAATAATAAGGTTAGAGAGGTCTTTGCATTGGGAGAAAAAGAGAGAATGGACCAAAGGCAAGAGGGTCAAGGGGCTGAAGTTCATGCCCCTGGACATTCTCTAATGGACCATGGGAGACCAACATACAAAGGAGCATTAACTGGAATCCAACGACCGGTTTTCGAAGCTAATCACTTTGAAATTAAGCCAGCCATGATTCATATGCTCCAAGCTTCGGGTCAGTTCTATGGTTTGCCTAATGAAGATCCCAATGAAGATTTGGAGAACTTCATGGAATTAGCAGACAACTTTAAGTATCCTGGAGCGTCTGATGATGCTATTAAGATTAGTATGTTTCCATATACGTTAAGGGATAAGGCTAAGCTGTGGTATAAGCAACTTAAGGGTACTCCAATAACCACATGGGAGCAATTGACAAATGCTTTCCTTGACAAATATTTCTCCTACTCAAAGACTAATAAACTCATTAAGGAGATCATCAACTTTGAACAATATGAAGGAGAGTCTTTGAGTGAAACTTGGCAGAGATTTAAGGAATTGTAACGTAAATGCCCGCACCATAGTTTATCTGAGGAGTCTCTTCTTAAGACTTTTTACTTTAGCATGTCACCAACAACAATAGGAACTGTTGACTCCGCTTCCAATAGAAATTTCTTGAGAAAGGAAAGGGGTGAAGCCCACCATATTCTGGAAAAGCTGATAGCAACAAATAGGATAATCAGAAATGAGAGAAAAAAATAATCCATTAGAGAGTTAAGGGAGGTAACTGAGTGAAGCGAGAGAAGAGGAATGATTGAACTTGATTCTTCCTCATCTTTTCAAGCGTAATTAGACTTGATGGCAAAGAAATTGTGTGATTTGACTCTAAACAAAGTTGATGTCGTTGCTTTACAACAGCATTGCAAAGCCTGTGACAACACTGGACATGAGATTAGTCAATGTGCGATGATGAGCCAATATACAGAGTAGGTCAACTTTGTTAGTGGTCAAGGACAAGGAAGAAACAGAATAAGAAACAACCCATATTCCTCAACTTACAATCCTGGTTGGAGAAACAACCCTAACTTCTCATGGAAAGATAGAAACAATAATGATAGTATGGCAATCATTCGTGATAAAGGATTGCCTTTATGTGTCTCGCAACAAAGACCACCACCTGGTTTTCAACCACGTGGGTTCTTAGGAGAAAGAATGGTAGCACTTGAGGAGAGATTTGACAAGGTTGAGAAATTCATCCAACAAACTGGAGAATCATCCAACAACCAAAGTCAAATCTTGAAGGCATTAGCGGCGCAGGAAGCAAGGCAGAACAATTTTGAACAATTTCTAAAAGGGTAAGCAACTGCCATGCATAACATGGAAGTACAACTTGGGGAAATTGCAAAGACAAATGCACAAAGAGCATCTGGCTCTCTTCCAAGTTCTACTAAGACAAATCCTCGAGGCCAAGTTAATGCAATCACCTTAAGAAGTGGCAAGGAATTAGCTTCTCAAAAAGTCAAAAAAGGCTAAGGAAAGTGATGTGGTGAGTCCAGAAAAAGATAAGGAGGAAGAAGTGCTGAAAGATAAGGTCCCGCAAGAAGATGTGGCAGAGGAAGAAGAAGTTTACATACCACCACCACCAATGGTCCCCATTCTTCCTTATCCTCAGAGGGTAAAGAGAAAGTCTGGGATGGATGAAAAATTTCTACGATTCATGGAGAAAATGAAAAATGTTCAAATTAGTGTCTGTTTCCTAGAGATGCTAGATCAAGTTCCACACTATACCAAGTTTCTAAAGGAACTCGTCACTAAGAAGAGGAAGTGGGAAGATGGAGAGGCAATTACCCTTATAGAAAATTGTAGCTCTTTAATCTCAAAGAATCTTCCGATGAAGCTAAAAGATACAGAGAGTTTTACAACTCCCTATTTCATTGGTGAAACTGAGTTTCCAAAATGCTTGTGTGATTTAGGCACAAGTATCAACTTGATGCCTTTATCTACATTTCAAAAACTAGGTTTGTGTGAAGTTAAGCCAACTTCAATGCTTCTTTAGTTAGTAGACCAGACTATTAAGAAACCATTCGGTGTGGTTAAGGATGTCCTGGTTAAGATTGACAAGTTCATCTTCCCAGTTGACTTTGTGGTTCTAGATTTCTTTGAGCACAAGAACTGTCCACTAATTTATGGTAGACCCTTCCTCAACATAGCACATACATTGGTGAATGTGCATAATGGTAAATTGGTGCTACGAATTGGAGACGAGAAGGTTGAGTTTAATATGACAAGTGTTATGTGCCATCCACTTGATGAAGGGATGTGCATGAAAATTGATATGGTGGATGAGTGTATCCTCGAGTTCTGCATGGAAAAGATCTCTAGTATTGAGGATAAAGAACTAGAGAAAGAAAAGATGAGGATATTGTGAAAGAAGTAAAAGAGGAAATTGATAAGAAGGGTTTACTTGAGGAGCTCGAAATTCATTTGAAATATCGAACTCCAACCTTGATTGTGAAAGCTCCCTCCTTAGAACTGAAAGAGCTACCCTCACATCTGAGATATGCATTCTTAATAGATAGAGGGAGATTACCAATTATTATATCGAACAAGCTCACTAAGGAAGAAGAAGAGAAAGTGCTCACAGTTGTGAACAAGCAGATTAAGGCCGTGGCTTAGCAAATATTTGATATCAAGGGGATAAGCCCGGAAATTATGATGCACCACATTCACATGGAGGATGGAGCAAGGCCAAAAGTAGACCGATAAAAAAGACTTAATCCTAACATGAAGGAGGTTGTTAAGAAGGAAGTGATAAAACTCCTCCAAGCTAGAATTATCTATCCAATCTCGAATAGTGAATAGGTTAGCCCAATACATTGTGTTCCCAAGAAAGGGGGAATGACTGTTGTGATCAATAAGGAAGAGGAACTCATTCTGACAAGAACTATGATCAAATGGAGAGTGTGTGTCGATTATCATAAATTAAATGATGCCACATGGAAAGATCATTTTCTACTCCCTTTTATTGATCAAATATTGGAAAGGATTGCAGGGTATTCTTATTATTACTTTTTGGATGGGTACTCTGGGTACAACCAAATTGCAATATACCCCAGAGATCAAGAGAAGACATCTTTCACCTGTCCCTTTGGTATTTTTGCATATCACAGAATGCCTTTTGCATTAAGTTGTGCCCCAACAATATTCTAACGTTGTATGGAGTCTATCTTCTGGGAGATGAACGAGAAGATTATGGAAATCTTCATGGATGATTTCTCTGTGTTTGGATACTCATTTGATCATTGTCTTGACAATTTAGACAAAGTATTGAAAAGATGTGAGGAAAAGAACCTTGTGCTCAATTGGGAAAAGTACCATTTTATGGTAGGCGAAGGGATAGTCCTAGGACACAAAATTTCTAGAGCTGGTATAAAAGTAGATAGAGCTAAGACAGAGGTGATAGAGAAAATGGATGCACCAACCACAGTTAAAGGAGTTAGAGCATTTCTGCGTCATGCCGAGTTTTATAGAAGATTCATTAAGAACTTCTCTCTAATTGCTAAGCCTCTAACAAATTTGCTGGTTAAGGATGTATCCTTCAACTTTGATGAGCACTGCCTTAAGACATTTGATGCTCTCAAGAAAGCTTTTATTACAGCTCCAGTGATTTTATCATCGGACTAGAAGCTTCCATTCGAAATGATGTGTGTTGCAAGTGGTATCGCTTTGGGTTGTGTGCTTCGACAGAAGAAAGAGGGGAAACTCCATGTCATCTACTGTGCTAGTAGAGTACTAGCAGGAGCTCAACTAAATTATACAACCACAGAGAAGGAGATGCTTGTGGTTGTTTACGCTTGTGACAAATTCAGACTATACTTGCTTAGTTTCGAGAGTTATAATTTATACTGATCATACAACTTTGAGATATCTTTTCTCAAAGCAAGATGTGAAACCTCGCTTGATGCGCTAGATTTTATTACTCCAAGAATTTGACTTATCCATTAAGGACAAGAAAGAAGCAGAAAATGTTGTTGCAGATCATCTCTCTAGGCTAGAGAAAAGTGATGATATGGAGATTGAAGGGAATATTCAAGAAGAGTTTCCGGATGAAACTCTTATGACTCTAAGTAGAGTAAAAGCTCCTTGGTATGCGGACTATGCCAACTTTTTAGTTGGAAGAATTATTCCTGCAGATCTAAGTTATCCCCAAAAGAAGAAATTTCTACGGGATGTTCGGATGTATGTTTGGGATGATCCTTACCTCTTCAAGAGGTACAATGATGGAGTTCTTAGGCATTGCATTGCTAGTTGGAAAGTAGCAAATATTTTAGAGCAATGCCATAACGCACATTACTCAGGTCATTATGAAGCTATGAGGACCGCATCTTGAGTCTTCGAATGCGGATTCTATTGGCCTTTCATCTTCAAGGATGCACATAGTTATGTTGAGCAGTGTGACCGCTGCTAAAGAATGGGAAATATCTCAAAGAAGAATGAGATACTGTTATCTGGAATTTTAGAGATTGAGCTCTTTGACGTTTGGGGATTAGACTTCATGGGTCTTTTCCCAACATCACATGGCAACAAGTATATCTTGGTAGGAGTAGACTACGTTTCAAAGTGGGTAGAAGCTTTGGCATCACCAACAAATGATGCTAGAGTAGTTATCCAATTTCTTAAGAAGCTTTTCTCGAGATTCGGTGTGCCGCGAGCGATAATTAGCGATAATGGGTCACACTTTTGCAACAAGCAATTTGAAGTCCTGCTAACGAGATATGGGGTAACGCACAAGGTGGCAACACCTTATCATCCCCAAACTAGCAGACATGTTGAGCTTTCAAATCAAGAGCTCAAGAAAATCTTGGAATAGACGGTCAGAACAGCAAGGAAGGATTGGTTGATCAAGCTCGATGATGCCTTATGGGCTTATCAAACGGGATTCAGAACACCAATAAGAATGTCACCTTATAGGCTTGTTTATGGCAAAGCATGCCATCTTCTAGTGGAGATTGAGCATCATGCATTTTGGGCAATCAAGACCCTTAATTACAATTACAAAAAGGCGAGAGAGTGCAGAATTCTCCAACTTGAAGAGTTGGATAAAATGCATGACTTGGCATTCGAGAGCTCAAGACTCTACAAGAAAAGGACTAAGAGGAGACATGATGCCCATATCATCAAGAAGGATTTCAAGGAGGGGCAGCATGTTCTTCTCTGTAACTTGCGACTAAGACTCTTCCCCGGGAAGCTCAAATTCAAGTGGAGCAGCCCATACCAAATTGTCAAAGTGTTCTCTTTTGGGGCACTAGATTTGCAAGATAGCAAGAGGGTAGTCTTTAGAGTCAACGACCAACGATGCAAAATTTACATTGGAGGGGGTGACATTAATCGAGATGCGGAGGTGTAATCGGTTTATATGCCATCCAGTGCTTGAACATTTGGAACAAAGTAAGGCTCTTTTACCTGTAGAGAATAAAGAACAGGATGTTTTGCGCTAAGTATATCGTCTAGTTAGTGTGTTAGTTTCTAGGAAGATTCTGATTGACATATGTCTCATCATTCTCCATTGAGCACAAGAGACCTTGAGAATTGAGAGACGAGAAGATAATTTTTTGAGACACTCGAGAGGAACATCAAACACTATCTTCAAGAGGAGGATGAAGAGATTCAAATTTTTTCCCATGTGCAGGAAGTTAGAACACGACAGAGACTATAACAAGAATAGCACTAACTCACAGATGGAGCGTACTGTGTTACTACGAGAGAACCCTATTAGGCTTAAAGCCGAAAAGGCCTCAAGGAAAGGTAGTTCATCATGGTATGCCATTCATGAGTTGTGTGAATTGCAAAAGTTGAAGTTGCACCTTTGACCCATGTAGATGGGGCATCTGGTTTTTAAGCTTTCTAGGAATGCAGCATAAATAAAAGCCAAAAAAATTAGATTAGCATGTTTGTTTCTTTTGTGTGATCTTTTAGCTTAGTGTGTATATATGTATTATGTCATTTTTTAGGTTTGTACATATCTGGCGCACGCCAAAGGATATGGTGCATGCTATGTCATGTTTGTCGAAGAGAACTAGCGCATGCCAATATTGATGGCATACGCCAGGTTATCCAGAAAGGAGAAAACTAGCGCATGCTACTGCACTTGGCGTACGCCAGGTTTAGGCAGAATTGATTATAAAGCACTCGGGCATGCGTCATTCATCACAAAATTTCAAAACTAACAATCTCCTGCCACCAAAAACTTCAAATCCGATTGATCCTGATGTGAGACCATCCAACAATGAGCTAGGAGCAATGCAAGTCCCCATTGGGCCGATTACAAGAGCACGAGCCAAGAAGCTTCAAGCTGAACTCAATAGTTTTATTCAAGGCTTTTGGACTCAAGGTGATGCAAATAAGCCCAAGGACGACCTAGAAGCCCATGCTAAGCCCATACACATTATTGGTATCATTCCAGAAGCTTAGCATGCACGTGATTACTTTGGATGCAAGGAATCTTCCTATTTCGGAAGTTAGCTTATTATTTAGTTAAGTCATTAGCTTGATCAGGAAAATATATTCCAGCAACTATGACTTGTTTAGGTTTAAGAGAGACGTGCTTATAGACTTCCTAAAGCATGTATAGATTCATTCTGATTTAGTTCTTGTTTAGGTTGTCATTCGGTCAGAATAGGACTTCTTTTTATTTCAGCCAGAATAGACTTTATTTTAATTAGGAAGTTGATGTACTTGGGAGCCTATATAAAGAGGCCTACATTCATTAATAAAGACACAACATTGACATTCAGAATTACTTAGCTTTAGCTAATTGGTGAGTTGATACTCATTGTGTGTTCTTAGTTGAGCTACTGTGTCGCTTAGCTAGGGCAACGATTTTCACTTATCAAACGGTTCCACCATCACCGTTTGTGGCGTGATTCAACTTAGGGACTTATGTTCTTTACTTCCATTGTCCGGGTTGAGGTTAGACTTCACTAAAGTTCGAGCATTGCATGGTTGGAGTTGGAGTCTTGTTCATCTAGCAAGTAGCAAGGGTCCATTCGTGTGGAATTCTCAACGAGTTTCATATCATTTGGTATCAGAGCTTAGCTTGTTACTGTAGGTTCTTATCCTTGTTTTTTTTGTAAGCTTGGTTCGTTTTTGTTGCTTGCTAGTTTGTGAGGTTCTTTGCTGATCGAAAGAGAGGAAAAGAAACGAGTGGAAAAAAAAGAAAAAGAAAAGAAAAGAAAAGAAAAAGAAACAGAAGAAAAAAAAGAGAGAAAAGTGCGAAAGAGAGAAAGAGAAGAGAGCAAACTTATTTAGTCCGCACTCCTAATTAGTTCGGCAAGAGCTAAAAAGGAAATGCAAGAGCTAAAAGGGAAACGCCAGACTTAAAGGGGAATGCATGCAATTCAGGAAGGCAAACACTAAACCGGAAGAAAAGAAAAAGAGGCACGCACTAATTCGGAAAGAAAAACAAGACTAAACACGCGCGCGCACCAAAAGAAGAAACAAAAGAAAGAGGAAGGAAGCGGACAACTTAGGACGCAAGCTAAAGCGGAAAGACAAAGTCCCTTCCAACAAAAGAAAGGCTACTTGAGAGAAAGAAAAGAAGAAACGAAGAAGACAGAATTCGGAGATTTCGGAGATTCTCGCAGGATTTTGCGACAAAACTGCCGAAAATTTCAAACGGTCATAACTTTTGACTCGTAATTCCGATTTTCTATTATAGCCACTTTTTGGAAAGGGAAATTCAAGATCTACAAGCAATAGCCAGAATTACGGACTTTGGAGGTCAAAAACCTTGCGTTTGAAAGTTACGGACATCTGAAGTTTTTTTTATCGCAGATTCGTGGAACGTGGAGTTAGCAAGGCTGCCCTAGCTTTATTAAGAATATACAAGTATCACGAGAGGAAAAAGGCAAGAGTGTGCAAGTACCTTAGAGAGAAAAGCCAAAATCTGAGTGCAAACACGAGTGAACTTGAGTGCAGCTACATTAAGAGCAAACACGTAAGGGAGTGAACTTGTGAGGCCATTTTTTTTTACTAACCAAATCTTATCTTGCAGCAACATGTCTCAACCAAACGAAGGGGAGAGGCAAAGTAACTTAGTTGGCGTGGATCTGAAGATGTTGATGGAGGCCATGATAGAAAATTTGAGGAACATGATGCAAGAAGAGCTTGAGCTGGTGCAACTATGCATAGATGCATTAGAAAATTCTCATAGTGTGCAACCTGTCCGTGGTGTAGTTCATGCGTGAAGGGGAGAGCACCTATAGGAAGTTCAAGTGGAGAAGATTATGATCATGAAGAAGATGCAAGATCCATAAGGAACTTTAGGAGGCCAAGAGCTGAACGCCAACCTAGAGAGGCGAGGAGAAGAGAGGATGAAAACATTGGAAGTATCAAGCTAAAGATCCCTTCCTTTGCGAGTCGTTCTAATCCAAAAGCATACCTAGAGTGGGAGAAAAAGACTGAGTTTACTGATTATGCTATAACTTGGTGGGATCAACTTATGACGAGCAGGAGAACAAACAGAGAACGCCCTATAACTATATGGGAAGATATGAAGGTGGTGATGAGGAAGAGGTTTGTTCCGAGCCATTATTATCAAGGGTTGTACAAGAGTTGGAGGACATGGTGCATATGGCAACAAAAATTGAGAAGCAACTCAAAAGAGGAGAAGGAAGGACAAGAGCTACATCTAGTTTTACTTGGAAGCCAAACTATCCAAAAAAGTTTGACAAGCCACAAGCTGCCAAGGTAGAGCAAAAATCTGAGAGTTCTCTAGCTAATGCGCAAAAGAAGGTAAACATCACTCCAGCAAGAAACCGAGACATCAAGTGCTTTAAATGTCAAGGAAGAGGGCATATCTCAAGTCAATGTCCTAATAATCAAGCAATGGTGATTAGAGAAAGCAGAGAGATTGAAACTGAAGAGGAGGACTCGGAGTATGAAAGTATGCCTTCATTAGAGGATGTGTCCGAGGAGGAGTATAAAGCTGCGGACAAACTTACTCTCATAAGTAGGAGAGCATTGAGTGCGCAAGTGAAAGAAGAGGCTGATGTGGCTCAGCGAGAAAATATTTTTCACATAAGATGCTATGTAAAAGACAAGGTGTGTAGTGTCATCATAGATGGAGGAAGTTGTGCTAACGTTGCAAGCACTATGATGGTGGAGAAGTTGGGGTTACTCACTGGAAAACACCCTAAGCCTTACAAACTTCAGTGGCTGAATGATAGTGGAGAAGTACGAGTAATGAAGCAAGTCTTGGTAGCATTCTGCATCGGCAATTATGAAGATGAAGTGTTATACGATGTTGTACTAATGCAAGCTGGTCATCTATTACTCGGAAGGCCATGGCAGTTTGATAGGAAAGTGCATCATGATGGCTACACTAACAAGTACATGTTCATGCTAAAGACGAGAGTGATCACTTTAGTACCATTGTCACCATTGCAAGTTTGCGAGGATCAAAAGAAATTACAGCAAGAGAGTGATGAGAAAAGAGAGTGTGACAAGAAAAAGAAGAATGGGAGGAGAGAAGAAGCCAAAAAATAGAAAGAAAAAGTGGCCAAAAGAGAGGAAATAATTGAGAAAGCAAAAGAAGCCATAAAAATAGAAATGAAGTCAGCCATTGAGAGAAAATCTGAGGGATGGAAAAGAAACTACTATATGAGAGCAAGTGAGATTAAGCAAGCCTGTTTTGAGAAAAAGTCAATGATCTTTCTTCGATATAGGGAGACACTTTTGGTTACTAACGAGCTTGATTCACAATTGCCAAGCATGGTTAAATCTCTTTTGTAGGATTACAAGGATGTCTTTCCTGAAGAATTACCACCAGGTTTGCCACCAATAAGAGGGATTGGACATCAGATTGATTTTATCCTGGGAGCGATGATCCCAAATCGGCCAGCCTATAGAAGCAACCCGGAGGAGACAAAAGAACTTGAGAGACAAGTAAACGAGTTGTTGGAGAAAGGGTACATCAGAGAAAGCATGAGTCCATGTGCTATTCCAGTTCTACTTGTGCCAAAGAAGGATGGATCATAGAGGATGCGTGTTGATTGCCGAGCTGTCAATAACATTATGGTAAAATATCATCACCATATTCCTTACTTAGATGATATGTTAGATGAGTTGCATGGTTCTTGCATGTTTTCAAAGATTGATTTGAAGAGTGGTTATCATCAGATTCGCATGAAAGAGGGAGATGAGTGGAAAATAGCATTTAAAATGAAGTATGGTTTGTATGAATGGATGGTTATGCCTTTCGGATTATCTAATGCACCTAGCACATTCATGCGCCTTATGAATCATGTTTTACGTTCATTCATTGGCAAATTTGTGGTTGTTTACTTTGATGATATACTCGTCTATAGCAAGAGCATTGAGGATCATATTGCGCATTTGAAGTCTATTTTGGATGCATTACGCGTGGATCAGTTGTATGCTAACCTAAAAAGTGCACCTTTTGCACGGATCAACTTGTATTCTTGTGTTTTGTTGTTAGCACTAAAGGAATACAGGTTGATGAGAAAAAGATTAAAGCAATTCGGGATTGGCTGAGTCCCACGAACATTGCGAATGTCCAAAGTTTCCATGGACTAGCTAGCTTTTACTGAAGATTTGTGAAAGACTTTAGCACCATAGCCGTACTACTCACCGAGATCATTAAGAAGAGTGTTGGATTTAGCTAGGGAGAAGCTCAAGAAAAGGCATTCCAATCATTAAAAGGGAAGTTGACGAATGCTCTTTTACTTTCTTTACCTAATTTTTCTAAAATGTTTGAAGTTGAGTGTGATGCATTCGGTGTAGGAATTGGCACTGTACTCATGCAAGAAGGACATCCAATTGCCTACTTCAGCGAGAAGTTAAGTAGAGCAACTCTGAATTACCCGACCTATGACAAAGAGTTGTACACTTTGATTCGGACATTAGAGATGTGGCAGCATTACTTGTGGCCCAAGGAATTTGTAATTCACACTGATCATGAATCATTAAAGCACTTAAAAGGGCAATAAAAACAGAATAAGAGGCATGTACGATCGGTGGAGTTCATAGAAACATTTCCTTACGTCATTCGTTATAAGCAAGGTAAGGAGAATGTAGTGGCTGATTCACTATCGCGAAGGTATGCCTTGATTTCAACTCTTGATGCTAAACTGATTGGTTTTGAATATATTAAAGAGTTGTATGTTGAAGACATTGATTTTGGCGAACTATTCTGAGCTACAAAGAAGAGCGCAAGTGGTAAATTCTTTTAGAATGAGGGTTACCTATTTCGTGAAAATAAACTTTGTGTGCGTAATTATTCTATGCGAGAATTGTTAATTCAGGAGGCACATGGAGGAGGATTGATGGGGCATTTTGGTATTGCGAAGACTTTGGCGATGCTACAAGATCACTTCTATTGGCCACATATGAAGCGAGATGTTGAGCGTGTTGGTGGACGTTGCATCACATGTAAGCAAGCCAAGTCTAAGGTAAAACCCCATGGTTTGTATACCCCACTACCTATACCTAGTGAACCTTGGATTGATATCTCTATGGACTTCGTGTTAGGACTACCTAGAACTAAACGTGGTAGAGATTCTATTTTCGTGGTAGTGGATAGATTTTCTAAGATGGCACATTTTATTCCATGTCATAAGACTGATGATGATTCAAACATTGCTGATTTGTTCTTTAGAGAAATTGTTAGGTTGCATTGCATACCTAGGACAATTATTTCTGATAGAGATGCAAAGTTCTTGAGTTATTTTTAGAAGACCTTGTGGTGCAAGTTAGGTACTAAGTTACTATTTTCTACTACTTGTCATCCACAAACTGATGGTCAAACTGAGGTTGTGAATAGGACTTTATCTATACTTTTGAGAGCACACGTTAAGCATAACATTAAGACATGAGAAGAATGTTTGCTGCATGTTGAATTTGCTTATAATCGTTCCATTCATTCTGCTACTCAATTCTCACCATTTGAGCTTGTTTATGGTTTTAATCTGTTGACTCCATTGGATTTATCACCTTTACCCTTGACTGAGCATGTTAACTTAGATGGCAAGAAGAAAGCAGAATTTGTTAAGCAACTGCATAAGAAGGCATGGCTGAATATTGAGAAAAGGACAGAGCACTATATAAGGCAAGCCAACAAAGGACGGCACAAAGTTGTCTTTGAGCCTGATGATTGGGTTTGGTTGCATATGCGGAAAGAACATTTTCCCGTGTAATGTCGCTCCAAGTTGCTAGCCTATGGAGATGGTCCATTTCAAGTTCTTAAATGCATTAATGACAACGCTTACAAACTTGACCTGCCTGGTGAGTATAATGTCAGTACTACCTTCAATGTTGTTGATTTAAGTCCTTTTGATGTAGGTGAAGATTTGAGGGCAAATTCTTTTCAAGAGGGGGAATGATGTGAGACCATCCAACAATGAGCAAGGAGCAATGCAAGTTCCTATTGGGCCGATTACAAGAGCATGAGCCAAGAAGCTTTAAGCTAAACTCAATGGTTTCATTCAAGGCTTTTGGACTCAAGGTGATGCAAACAAGCCCAAGGACAACCTAGAAGCCCATGCTAAGCCCATACACATTATTGGTGTCATTCCAGAAGCTTAGCATGCACGTGATTGCTTTGGATGCAAGGAATCTTCCTATTTTGGAAGTTAGCTTATTATATAGTGAAGTCATTAGCTTGATCAGAAAACTATGTTCTAGCAACTATGACTTGTTTAGGACTAAGAGAGACGTGCTTATAGACTTCCTAAAGCATGTTTAGATTCATTCTTATTTTGTTCTTGTTTAGGTTGTCATTTGGCCAGAATAGGACTTCTTCTTGTTTTGGCCAGAATAGACTTTGTTTTAATTAGGAAGTTGATGTACTTGAGAGCCTATATAAAGAGGCCTACATTCATTAATAAAGACACAACATTGACATTCAGAATTACTTAGCTTTAGATAATTGGTGAGTTGATACTCATTGTGTGTTCTTGGTTGAGCTAGTGTGTCGCTTAGCTAGGGCAACAATTTTCACTTATCAAATGATTCCACCATCACCATTTGTGGCGTGATTTAACTTGGGGACTTAGGTTCTTTACTTCCATTGTTTGGGTTAAGGTGAGACTTCACCAAAGTTCGAGCATTGCATGGTTGGAGTTGGAGTCTTGTTCATCCAGCAAGTAGCAACGGTCCATTCATGTGGAATTCTCAACGAGTTTCATATCAGAACCTAATTTTTCCTAACCAATTACCCACATTACCTAATACCCAAAATACCTTTCTTGATGGCGGATGATGCAGGATCTAGCCAGATTTATCACAGAGAATAGAGGAAGAATGCAAGAAACCCTTTGCCTTCTCCACCTGGTTCTCTACCTCAAGACATCCGCGACCACTACAATGATCCCTTTGCAATCTTCCATGATTGGGAGGGAGAGAGGTATCAAAAAATTTCATGAATCAATGCCCTTAGTCATTTTACAATCGATTGGAATGATATGCAGATACTGGGGGTAGATAGATAGATGAGGTCAGCTTTTAGGAAGTTAGGGTGGAGATACTTTGAGAATAGGGAGATATTGGCTAGGCAAGAGCTTGTTTTGGAGTTCTATTGCACGTTGCAGGTTTCGGCTAACAGACAATCATTTACTGCACGTGTATTTGACACTAACTTTAGCATGAATGAAATTGAGTTTAACGACTTATTAGCCTTAAGGCTGGATCAGGGAATCTGGACTTCTCACCTATGAGTCAGGCCCACAGGGCTTGGCAAGAGATTACGGGATTTGAGAGGTATGAGTCGGGGAGAGTGCCTAATGCACTGATTATAGAACCATATTTAGGCATCCTCCATCGCTTTATGACTCTGACCATTAATGATCAATGGGAAGAGTCTAAAGTCTTCCGATCTCAGCTTTATGCCATTGACTGCATGCGCCATGATATCCCTTTTAACACCTTTCGTATGATCATCGACTGCTTTCCTAGATCCATTAGCGATAGGGAACCTAGGTATCTGTACTTAGGTCATATTATTTCCTGTATTACATGTCACAATTTTTCTGAGTAGTTTGCAGATTTTTGTGGATTCATTTTAGAGACGATGCCAATCAACATCGAGAAGCTCCACATGAGCAAGCTAATCAAGAAGATAATGACCGATGGAGTGGAGGTTGTTGAGTACAAGCCTTGCAAGGAGAGACAGGCAGTTCAGTTATGTCTAGGGGCACCAGGACGGATGCCAGTTCAGAGAGAAGCGAAGGCAGAGCAGGCAGGCCCCAGCCATTAGTATTAGGCCCAATATGATGATGCAGGGCTGAGTCATTAGATGCCTGACTCTCAGTCAGATATACAATATTTATGTGACTAGTTAGCTGCAATGCAGGTACAGCTACGTGGTCACGAAAAGCAGCTTTATGGATATGGCGTGCAACTGCAGGACTACGTAGTTAGCAACGCGACTAGATGGGACTACTAATACAATTATAATGCTCACTTGGAGGCCGAGCTTAGAGCTTAGAGAGAGGAGCAGAGGGCATTTTATGCTAAACACAAAGCTCACATGGCATTCTAGCGAGATCATTACGAGCAGCAGTGAGCGTATGCTGAGTAGATGCGCACCTGAGTGGAGAACTTTGGCAGTGGCTTCGTATTCCCACCACCACCTCCTCCAGCAGAAGATTGACCAAGGAGCTCATTTTTCCTTAAACTTTTATTTTGTTTATTTCCGTTGTTTATTTTATTTGTTTGTTTTGTTTAAATCTTGTTTATTTACTTTAATGTATTTTGACTCTTTTTTGAGTTTGTGTGTTTGTAACTCATTTAATAATTGTGTTATGCTACTGTAAGGTGATCCTATTAGGCTTAAAGTCAAAAAGGTCACAAGAAGGTAGTCTACATAACGAGTCATTAGTGAGTTAATGTTTTGCATGTTTGTGTGTGTGTTTTGAGATTAGTTTTTCATATCTTTAGTGACTTGATATTGAAGTGTTCCCATTTTGAGCTCTTCAGAGTTCAATTTTCCTGATGCTTCTTAACGTACTAGGTCATCGGGATAAAACTGTCTCAACTTTGTTTTATTTGTTTGATTAGGTGTTTATTAGTATCTTAGACACCTTGAGGACAATGTGTCGCTCAAGTGTGGGGGAGGATTTCTTTTAGGAATCTTCCTTTTAGGTTGTTTTGTATGTTAGCATGTTAGGTTGTTTTGTTTAGGTTTAGACTTGGCATGAATTTATCAAAAATTTGATCCCCTCAAAAATTTTCAACTTGTGTTAGGAATTTTATCATTCTCTTAGTTAGGAATTTAATTCAAGCACAAAGCCTAGGAATTGGTAGAAATCTCGTACTCTATTGTTTAGATTAGTGGTTTCACTATGTAGACTAGATTAGAGGGTTGATGAGTGAACCTTGTGAGTATCTGAGCCGAAGGAAGAGACATTTATCTCTATATTTTTCATGAGGTGCATACTAAAGTTAGTTGATCGAGGTATTCTACTAGTACTTATCGTAGTCTAGGTTGCGTGGAAGTTAGTGAAAGGATGGGGGCATTCTTTGACATTGAGCCTAGAGCTTTAGAGACAAAATCCCTTATATATCCATTATTTCAACCCGTTGAGCCTAGCCTTTTCTTGATCTTAGATTAGAAAGCCGACTGCAAACCATATTATCCATCTTCCCTACCTTTGATCATCCGATTTGAGGACTTATAAGTTTGCATGTGTATTGGGGTTTAATTGGTAGTTTTGGTTTATTTTGGGTTATATTCGTTGGGATGTTGTAGTTACGGTCGTGTTAGAAGCTAAGTCTTTGCCTAGAACGTGCTAAGTATGTAAGTTTGTAAAGTTTGTGAATGTTATATATGTGAAAAAAAAGAAGAAAAGAAAAGAAAAAGAAATGAAAAAGAATGTGATATTGAATAAGGAATGTGGTTTAGGCATAGCTTGTGCTTCTCGGTCTTAGTTCATTAGGATATTTGGGGAGTGTGCTTATTTATGTTATATATGTGAGGATGTTTAGATTAGACGAGTGATTAGTTGCATTTGTGACATGTCCTCGGATTGGGTGGTTTAGCCACTATCCATATATTTTACCTCACCTTTACCTTAAGCCCTATTACAACCCGATGAAAAGACCCCCTACCATTAGCAACCATTGTGACTTTTAGATAACGCGGAGTAGGACATAGGATGCTTTGAGTATATTGACCTGTATGCGAGAGATAGGAAGTTGACTACATCGATCATATAAGTGAAACACTTGTTTATTTGTAAGGTCAACGTTCTAGTGTCTTTTATGTAGAGTTAACACTTGTTTAAACAATTGAGTGCTAAGGTGCCTACTAATTTGTTGTGCTTTGTGTTATGGATTGATGAACTAACTTAGATTATGATTTGATTGTGATACGAGTTGATGTTTTTGAGGGAAGTTAAGTGTTGATTCATTCAGGCCATGTCTTTACCTTGTTTTGTGTTTGTTTGTTTGTATTTGATTTTTGTTTAGGTTGTCCGCATTTTGAGTTTTTGCTTGGGGAGAAGCAATAATTCAAGTGTGGGGGTGTGATGAGTGTCTAAAACACTCATTATTCGTGTCATTTTAGTAGATCATTCTTAGTGTTTTAGGTTGATTTAGTTGTGTTTTAGTTGTCATAGTGTTAGTTTTCATTCATTGTGTGTTTATGTTGAGTTTATCATTTTTCATTGTGTTTGCTTGTTTTTAGGAGCCTATTCGAGGAAAAGTGGAGGACGATCGAGCAGACACGTGAAGTCAAGGACGAGAAGGAAGTCGCGAACCAAAGAATGCAAAGAACAGGAAGCTGGCGCACGCCAAGCCTACATGGCGCACGCCAAGTAGCTGTTACTTGGGCGACCATTCACGCAGACGACCATTCGCACTCGGAGAAGGAAAAATGCGAAGGAAGGGGAACATGTTGGCAAGACTTGACTAAGGCAGCTTAGAGCTTTTATGAAGGAAGGGGAACATGTTGGCAGACATGTTAGATATTTTAGGTTAGATATTTTAGTTAGATAAGTTAGATTAGATATTTTGATAACTATTCCATTAGTTAGTATATAAGGCTTTTTGCCTTTGTTTTGTAGGAAACATTCCATATATTAGATAGTTTTTTTTCTCTAGGCATGGTCTTTGGTTGAAGAACATGGACTTGAAGAGGGGGAGCTTGGAATCTTAATAAGTCTCCATTCCTTTTTACTCTTTGTCTATGTTCATACTATGATGTTAATTAATAGTATGTGTGAGTAGTTAACTGAGTTTGGTACCTTGTCACCTTTAATATAGCCACGGTTGTGAGGTCTGTATGTTCATGTATGTGTTCTTATCAACGTGCTTGATACTATTGCTTAGACTTGTTTGATCACCAAGCCTTTATAGCTAGTCAAAACTTGAGACCGAAAGGAGATAGAATTGATGGATAGGTTGGTTCGATGATTAGTACTCTTGTTAGAAGAAAAATATTCTTGGTGACCTACTGATTGTCCTTGGAGTGGAGCTTATAGTTGGTGCTTATCTTAGTTTAGTTGGTTGGTGGGGTCGAAAGAACATATCTAACCTTCTAAGCTTAGTTAAGTAGCAATTTAGACTCATCATGCACGAAAGCGTGGTTGAGGTTGCCTTGGATTCACTCGGACCACATCACATACACTATAAGTCCTCTATATCTTATGGTTATGTTGCTGGTTTAGGTACCTTGCTCACTTTTAGTTGTTAAGTTGTTAATATTCTATTTTATAACCATATCTATCTAAGTGTTAGTCTTGTTATCTTTATATTTGTTAGTAGACTTTAGACCACTTGTGTAAACAACAAAACTTTATAATCTGATCCTAGTTAAGTAAGTAAACCTTAGAGTAGGCCTAACAACTCAATCTCTGTGGATCGACAAACCCTTACTTACTCATTGTTGCAATCTGCTACAATTCTGCTACTGAATTGGTGCACGCCATACCTTGCTAGCGTACGCCAGGTTATTCATCTGAGAGCTTTTTGGCTTGCACCAAGAAAAGGTGGTGTATGCCTGAGCTTCGGGTTGGTTTGGTTGAATGTTGGCACACGCCATACATAGTTGGCGTATGCCAGACTGACCCCTCGCATGAACGATTGATCGTTTTGTTAAGTAGATTTGAAGTAGACCCTTTTTATGGAGGCATTAGTGAACATGCTTATGTTGGACCTAGAACCAAAAATAGATTAGTGCGGATCATCATGGCATAGGCTATGAAGCATACTTCCAAGGGTCCTATTGGTAACTTCAATTTGCCCATTAGTTTGAAGGTGTGTCGTTGAGTTATAACATAGGGTTGCATCAAAGAGGATCCACAAGGTCTTCTAGAAGCTTGTGAGGAACTTCATGTCACAATCAAATATTATGCTTATTGGAACACCGTGTAAATTGACAACTTCTCAGAAGAATAAGCAAGCCACAGCATGAGCATCTGATGTCTTCCTACACGAGATGAAGTGTGCCATTTTGAAAGCCTATCAACCACAATAAATATAGAGTCTACACTTCGAGGGGTGTAGGGTAAGCCAAGGATGAAATCCATGCTAAGATCTTCCCAAATTGCTTGAGGTATAGGCAATGGTATGTACATTCCCAAGTTGTTCTTGCCACCTTTGGTCCAAGGTCTTGATAATTTTGGCCACATCCTTCCCAAGCTTTGGTCAAAAGAAACGTTCCATCAACGCTACCAAGGTCTTATCATGACCAAGATGACCAGAGAGGCCTCCTCCATGCAACTCCCATATCAACTATTTACATAATGAAGTTTTTGGAACATATAATTGATTTTCCTTCATTAAGAATCCATCATGCACGTAAAATTCACCATTTCTTGTGCCACCCTTACACTTCTCCCAAATTTCACCAAAATCATCATCGTCTTCATAAAGTTCACGTAGGGTGTCAAAGGAGGTTACCTTAACTCATATCTCAGTCAACAAAGTAACTCTTCTATTGAGGGCATCAGCAACAAGATTCTGAGCTCCACTCTTGTGCGTGATGCGAAATGGAAACTTCTGTAGGTAAGTCGAGCACCTTACATGCATGTGACTTGAGAACTTTGTCTGATCATTAAGGAACTTCAATGCACGATGGTCCAAGAATAAAAAAAATTCTTTCCCAATTAAATAGTTCTCCCATGTCTTCAAGGCTCGGAAGAAAGCATAAAATTCTTTCTCATAAGTAGACCATGATTGACAATGATCACTTAGCTTCTCGCTGAAGTAAGCTATTGGCCTCTTTTCTTGGGAAAGAACTGCACCTACCATCTCTGGAGGCATTAACATCTACTTCAAATAATTTGTTGAAGTCGGGGAGTGCAAGGACAAGAGTTGAGCTTAACTTCTCCTTCAACTTCATAAAAGAGTCCTCTTCTTCTTTTTCCCAAGCAAACACCACTCTTTTCTTCAATAAAGATGTCAAAGGTGATGCAATCACGCTGAAGTCTCTTATAAATCTCCTGTACCTTGGCTTACGTTCTTTGGAGTTGGCCACTTTTGAATGGCCTCTACCTTGGACTGGTCCACTTGAATCCCTTCTTTTCCAACTATAAACCTAAGGAATAGGAGTTTGTCTTGCCAAAACATGCACTTCTTCATGTTGGCATAAAGTTAGTTATCCCTCAAGGCTTGGAACATATCACTCAAATGCTTTAAGTGATCAGATTCAGAGTGGCTATAAACAAATATATCATCGAAGTATACCACAATGAACTTGTCTAGGAAGGGCTTCATCACCTGATGCATTAAGCATATGAACGTGCTTGGTGCATTTGATAGTCTAAAAGGCATAACTAACCACTCGTATAATCCATCACGAGTCTTGAATATGGTCTTCCATTCATCCCCAAGGTGGATCCTGATCTGGTGATACCCGCTACAAAGATCAATTTTAGAGAAAATGGAAGAACCACTCAGGTTATCCAGCATGTCGTTCAATCTTGGAATGGGGAACCTATATCTAATCGTGATTTTGTTTATTGCCCGACTATCTACATTCATGCACCATGTTCTATCTTTCTTTGGAACTAATAAAGCTGGTACACCACGTGGACTAAGACTTTCACGAACGTAGCCTTTGTCTAGCAACTCCTGAACCTGGTCCCTTAATATCTAATTCTCCTTCGGACTAAGTTGATAGTGTGGCAAATTTGGCAACAAGGATCCAAGGATCAAGTCTATTTGGTGCTGGATGTTGCGTAATGGTGGTAGCCCCTTCAACAAGTCATCCACAACAACATTGTGAAACATTTTCAAGAGCTCAACACACCATCAGGGAATTCTCTAGCACGATATCCTCCAATAACTTCAACTCCCTTCATGATCAAGGTATAACACCATCCTGAGTCATTGCAAGATTCGATGAATTTCTGTAATAAGGTGATCATTGAGACAACATGCATGGTATTGTTACATTCCCCCTTTGCATACTTCGGCTTCTTGGGCAACAAGGTAATTTTTTCACTCCTTTTTCTCAGTTCGTAGGTATTTTCTTTGCCTCTATGGATCACCTTGTTGTCAAACTCCCACGGTGTTCCAAGCAAAATATTGCAAGCATCCATTTCTAGGATGTCGCATACCACGTTGTCCAAATATTTGCCTATAGTAATAGGAATTGCGCATCTAGAATTCACCTTTATCCCACCTCCTAAACGCACCTATCCCATGGAATAAGGAGTGGTATGAGGCATTGTTTTCAACCCAAGCTTCTCAACTGTCTTGTTGCTCACAAAGTTTTCTTGGCTCCCACCGTCAATAATAGCTTCACACATCTCCTTTCCCATGTGACAACGAGTGCGAAAGAGGTTATGACATTGAGACTCATCCTTTCTTGCAACGATCAAAGCTATCTTGCGTAACACTCCACATTATTCCTCACCTTCCTCTGAGGAATTGTTTTCTTCTTCACTACTATCTTCAATTGGAGTACACAAGTAAGCTCCGAATTTCTCTCCCTCCTCATCTTCCTTTTCACATACATTCGTAAACTTTCTTTTCGAACAATCACTAGACTTGTGTCCAAAAGCATTACTCTTAAAACACATTATTCCCGAACTAGGTTCAGGTTCCTTACCCCTTCTTTATGCGAATTCAGTGTTGGCGGCCTTCTTAGGTGTGTCCTTGGACTCCATAGGAAGGGTTACACTCTTATCTCCTCCCTTATTGTAGCTAAAAGTTTAGCCTGGACCCGAATAGCGAGTGGAGACAGCTTTCTTCTTCTTCAAGACAGCTCCAATTTTTTGGGCCTTTGCACAAGCGTTGTGAAAGTAGATGAAAGTATCAAACTCCATACGGCTCTTGATCTCATAATTTAGACCTTCCACAAACTGCGCAATCATTTGGTCCTCATTTTCCTTTACATCATTACGGGAAGCAAGCCTCATGAATTCGATGATATACTCTTCTACGGCCTTAGATCCTTAAGTGCACGATAGGAATTGAGAGTAAAGAGTTTGGTAATAGTCCACTAGCAAGAATCTTACCCTTAAGGCCTATTCCATTGAGGGCCAGTATCGAATGGGTGGATCTCCTCTCCTCCTTCGAGCCTCTTGCTCCTTTCTCCACCACACAACCGCATCTGACTCAAGTTTGAAAGCCACATAGTTAACCTTCTGATCTTCAGTGAGATCCATGTAGTCGAAGTACTTCTCCACCAAATCCAACCAGTTTAGGAATCCCTCTACGTCCATATCTCCATAAAAATTTTCTATATTCATTTTAAAAGGCCTATCAACATGCCTCATAAAATCACCTCCCCTATTATCTGCACGGTAAGCTTCCCTTCTCATCCCACGCCCTCCTTCATCTCGACCTCGCCCCCTTATTCCTCGCCCTCCTATGTACACCTCTGGCTCATCATCAAGTTCATCATCTTCCACTCCTAAAGGATTGTTACGCATCTCAACAGGCGGTTGCATGGGTGGTTGCACTGTATGTTTTGCAATTGATCCAAGACCCATTGCATCAAGGTCTCCAAATCATCAAGTCTCTTATGAGTTTCCGGATCGGCCATGCTAAGGATCGGCTTTTGTGGAGCTAGGTGGATTAATGAGACATGGATCAGTGATCACGTAACCCTTTGGATCGGCTCTTAGATGGGCTCACTCAATCTCATGATGATAAGGAAAGAAAATTGTTCACTCAATGTACGAAATGAATCGATCTAACTCGAGCTCTGATACCACTTGACATAGCAAGAAGCGTGAATTAACTCAATTAGGAAAGATAGAACTCGGATTCAATAACATCTGTTATGAAAATGAGTTGGTTCAAATTTTGAACGGCCAGCTAAGGGCGATATTCTCTCAATCTCACTCGGACGCACCATAAAGGAAATAGACACGCAGTCACAAATTTTGATAATCAACTTCAATGCTCATTATTCATCCAGATTGCATTTTAAATACAAAGCATAGGACAAGGCGGGTTTTAAGGCACTTTATGAGGCGGACAACTCCCTACCTTCTTTGGCCGTTTAACCTCTTTAATCTCATCATAATTGGCATTAACTCGTGCTTTATTCAGCTACTAACAATCAAGGAAGTTCGTAACCTATTACAAGCATTTAATGAAGTTAAAAGGGAAACATAAAATAATAAAGGATGTAGCAAGTTGGTCTTCTCGTGATCCATGCAATGCCATGCAAATGTGGGACGTCCTACGTTAGAGTTCCTTGACCTTTTTGGAAACATTATCTTTCTTTACTGAGATGGAAGCCTCCATTACAATTGCAGTGGCTGACAATGTGGGATGGTAGTTGAACATGATAGAAAGATCCGACCTTTGAGGTAACTGGACACCAAAATCCTAGAACCCATAAAAAAGATAACAACTTTCACTACTCACTCAGATAAAGTAAATAATTACTTACTCCTATACCAGAAACTAGTTCGGATCATAGAACTTAGCAATAATAGATAGAAACAAGTGAGATACTTTCAGAAGCCAAATGGTAAAACAATTCTAGCCTTGAGGTATCTAGATACCCGAGTATAGATCAAATTAGATAAAATCTCCTTATCCGATCTAAAATTGTTAGTCTCCTGAGGGGTACAGTCCAATTTATTATAAACATGATACATGGGATTCAAACTCCAACAAAAACTTCACTACTCCCAAATTCATCCTTTTTTTAGTCCTAAAAAGGAAACCATCTCGATTCACATAGCAAAAACAGACAGTAAGGGATGAAATAGCAAAAAAAATATAGCCTCTGAGGTAACTAGATGCCTGAGTCCAAGATCAAAATTGCTGGAATCTCCAAATCATATGACTCTTGAGGGGTAGGTATATAATCTAATTCATAACAAACATGAAACATGACATTCAAAACTCCAACAAAAATGTCCAACTACTCCCAAATTCACCCTTATTTAATCCTAAAGTAGGAACCATATTATCGATCATAGTTCGTCCCAATGACAAAGAATTTTGATCCCCTTAGATAGGTCTTTAAGTCAAGTCTCAAACTAGAAAAACACCAACATTGACAGAACCACCTTAAAATAAGATCGATCGATTTCAATGGTGCTTGACTCTTTATAAAGAGTTTTCACTCGATTCACAAAACTTGGTGTTGGAGAATTGGTATATAACTAAGGAAGAGATAATTAAATACAAATGAGTGTATTATAAGATCACACCAAATGGTTTGGGGTGTTTGTGAGATCGTTGCAAAACTTGTTGACTAAGTTTTGTGACAATATAAAACACTTGTGAGAAACCAATTCTAGGTGTGAATGAAAATTGGCTTAAAGGTGGTATGGTTATAGGTTGTAGGATTTGGATTTCTTAGAATTATTCCAAGTTCAAGGTCTCATCTTTTAGAGCTAGGCCAGACTTGTTGAAGCGGTTCTCAATCCAAAATCTATTAGGCTTCCTCCAAGATAAGCCCATGCTATGAAACCTTCTTCTCTTTAATGGCATTTGAATTTAATTTCTGGCCAAATTAATGAGAATAACCACCAAGTTTACATAGGAGTTTATACACTAGTAACCACCCATTTACTCACCTTGTTAATGGCCATAGTGATCATGGTTATTGTGGAATTGAATGTTGGAGGCCTAGGCTCTCTATAAAAGGAGCTCTCCTCCTCCATTCTAAGACACACCCATTAGCTCACACTCTTCCTTGAGCTCTCCACCTCTCCCTCTCTAGATCATAGCATTTCTCATTTGTGTCGGAGTTCTAGACCATTAAAGATTTGAAAAGTGTTCAATAGTGCTTCCTATTGTTTACGTGATTGGGTGTTGTGCCCTTAAACTCTTATTACCTGCCTTATAAAGCTGGGCCAGACTTATTAAAGCGGTTCTCAATCTAAAATCCATTGGGCTTCCTCCAAGATAAGCCTATACTATGAAACCTTCTTCTCCCTTATGGTCTAGAACTCCAACACAAATGAGAAATGCTATGATCTAGAGAGGGAGAGATGGAGAGCTCAAGGAAGAGTGTGAGCTAATGGGTGTGTCTTAGAATAAAGGAGAAGAGCTCCTTTTATAGGGAGCCTAGGCCTTGAACATTCAATTTCACAATAACCATGATCATTATGGTCATTAACAAGGTGAGTAAATGGGTGGTTACAAGGCCATAAACTCCCATATAAACTTGGTGGTTATTCTCATTAATTTGGCCAGAAATTAAATTCAAATGCCATTAAGGAGAAGAAGGTTTCATAGCATGGACTTATCTTGGAGGAAGCCCAATGGATTTTGGATTGAGAACTGCTTCAACAAGTCCAGCCCAACTCTAAAAGATAAGACCTTGAACTTGGAACAATTCTAAAAAATCCAAATCCTACAACCTATAACCATACCACCTTTAAGCCAATTTTCATTCACACCTAGAATTGGTTTCTCGCAAGTGTTTTATATCGTTACAAAACTTAGTCAATGAGTTTTGCAACAATCTCACAAACACCCCAAACTATTTGGTGTGATCTCATAATACACTCATTTGTATTTAATCATCTCTTCCTTGGTTATATACCAATTCTCCAACAATCCCCCACAGGAATGCAAAATAGATTATATGATATGAGCCTACCAATGCTATATGCATCTTGGAGTTCTAAGAGATTTTGTTGTATCAAGAAAGGTGGTTGAAAGCCTTGAACCTTCCTTAGTGAAATACCTTTGGATATACTTGCCAACCAGTAGATGTGATGCCTTGAACTGTTTGGCATTTTGTGTATACCAAGACAAAGATACTCACACAACTCCTTCTCAAACCACTACTCAGCTCTTTTGGTTGTGTCTATTTTGGCCCTAGACTGCCTTGGAAACTTCATTGAATGCTCTAGAGATTTAGCACTTAACTCATCTCATAGAAGCACCCTATTCACATTTGATATAGGTGATGTAACGCCCCGTGATTTGACCGACTGGCTCCACGGTACCAACACGAATCTTTTCAGCGTGCTTTGTCCTCACTCGCACGCACCCTGGGAAACTTCCCAGGAGGTCATCCATCCTAATTCTACCCTCGGCCAAACACATTTAACCTTGGAGTTCTTTCGGGATGTGTACCCAAAAAGAAGGTGCACCTTGTTGATATGGATAGTAACAATCAAATCACTTAAGCCTTT
>SOPF01027665.1:177487-215414 GCA_012979155.1 Hypericum perforatum | reverse complement strand
CAAGAAGCATAGCTTGGTGGTTTTGTCAAGGTGTCGGTACTTATGTTGGAACTCAATGAACACCTTGTAGTTGCCCTTCCCCAAAAGCACCAGCTTAATCTTCCCTGCGCCAATTATGGCCTTCTTTGTAGTAAGCTTCCCTGGGTTCTTACGGTGGCTTAGCTGGATCTTTTCCTTCATCACGGCCACCATCTTGCTAACCTCTAAAAGCTTTGTCTTGATAATGTCTAACGAGCTATAATCAGGTTTGATCTTGGTTCCCTTATCCTCTTGCTACTGCAATGGCTTCAATATATTATCGACAACTTCACCAACATTCTTAACCCATGTCTCCACCTCCTCCCATTTACTCTGCTCCTCTTCTTTCCTCTTCGTCTCAGCATCTTCCTAACCTTTCCCGATATCTTTATCTTCCTCTTTGACGATCTTATACAGGGGCAATAGGCCAGCCACTAGCTGGAACTCGTGGCGCATCCCTGAGAAGTGGCTCCTCAGCTCTTCCTGCTTCATAACACACTCCTTTTGTTGCCCAAAGATGGCATTGCTTTCTCCGGGTTCGCACTTGGCACTATCGAGTGCCCTGTCAATGATGCGTCGCTTGAGATCGCCGCAGATGCGCTGGATCTCCTCGAAAACTTTGACTTTCATGCATGAGATGGAACCTCCATTTGGGATTGCCATGGAGGAGGACTTGGAATTCCCAAATGGAAGAAAGATCCTAAAACTCCCCCAACAAACAACAAAAAAAATTTTGCTAATTTTTCAGTGCTACCAGAATCCTATTCAGCATTTTAATTATTCCGACTCCTCCAACACTAGAAACTAATCAGGAAGGAACCCAAATTCAGCATTTAATTAGCCCTAAATTATAAACTATCAAGTGAAAAACTTACAAATTAGGAACTGAGTTCAGTTCCAGAAGATAAGTAGCAGATCAGACTTTTTTTTCTCGGGGACAGCGAGCTCAATTCCCACTGTTGGGTGGGTTTCTTCAAGTTTAATATATTTTTGTACAAACCAGAAGACCTCCTTTCAATTATTGTTCTTGCCTTCTCTTCACTTTATGTCATCACCTCAACAATGGTCGTTTCGTTTTCCCGGGTTAAAAGGTGTAGTGGGAATAGCCAATGTATTATTTATTTTTTCAAAGGCGCATCACGTGTTTCATAGACTCGGCTAAACAATCATTTTTATCTATATACTTGTTTTCATATTTTTTTTCTTGAGAATTAAATACATGTTTTTTATTAGTCAAAGAAGGGACAGTGGTGAGTGAGGTCAAAGATTAGTTACCCGTTGATGTGCCGTAAAACATGTTTTTAGGATGGGGGGAAAATGTTTTATAGCGCACGTAAAGATATTAATCCTTGACCTCACTGGTTTTATGGTCCACCTACGAATATTAATCCTTCAATTTAACATCTACAATTCACTGTTGACTCCATCCATGCTTGCATTGTTTCAGTTTGTTATTTCTGACTATTGATCTTTGCTTATTTTTGTTTATCACAATCTAAGTATAACCTCTTACAAATGACTTAATATATGTAGCCAAATTCATTCTCCGTGTTATAAATAGGAATTGACAAGTCATTTGTTAAAAAGAGGCAAATATGGTATCTCCTAATAATTTGGGAAATGTAATGTACCTCAGAATGTTTATCTTAGCCATCACCCATGGTTTTAAAATTCAAATTCACCATGACATGTTGGATGTTCACCATCTTTGGGTAGATCAATTTTAGGGATTTTGAAAGATGTACAGATTCTCGTAGATCGTCCAAATTTGTTTCTTTAGCTTCAGATCCTTCTAGACATATTGCTTTAAGTCCAAGTAACATCTAAAACTTTGGTTAAACAATTTTAGCTCAAGTCACCAAAAAAACCATTTTAGCTCACGATTAGATAATCAGACAAAAGGCAAAAGAGGTTCATACCATAAGTTGTGAGTCTACTTTATGAGACATGTCGATAATCAAATTTTACTGGCTGTATTGTCTTTTGGTTTATACATAGAGGAATCGCTAGTGATCCATGAGAAAAGGACAAAGCGGCAATATTTCTAGAAAATATGAAATTTGTTAATGCTAACTGAACTAAATAAGTCATAATTTTACTTTTCGATTAGTGGCTCATGAATACAACAAACTAGCCTACAAGAAAATGATAAAATATTCGTCCAAAAAAGGATGAATAATATCTTATACATGAAAATAATAATATTTTATTAAAAAAGGAGAGAAGAATAATATTTTTTCATGAAGGAGAAAAGAATAATGTTTTATCAAAAAAGAGAAAAGAATATTACTAGTTAGGCCATGGATAAGAAAACCTTATCTTTTGTAAAAACTGACAAGCGAATTCAGTTTTTGATGTTTTAAGTCTAGTACATCACTTGCAGTAGCATTTTTAGAGCAACTTATTCAAAGTCATCCTTAGAATAAATAATTAATTTCTTATTCAATCATATCAACTTAACCCATTTTACTCAATTTTCTACTCACATTCACATTTTTATCCCATCCTATCTCCAACTAATAAATAATAATATCTCTTTCATCGACATCATCAACCCAATTCACTTTAATTTTTTTATTTCACATATTATCTAAAATTATTTCTTAAACATGTAAACTTTTATAAATATACATTAACGTAAATTTTGTTTTTTCATTAAAATTTTAATTTCAAAATTGGACAAATAAAAACTTTAATTTAAAATAAATCGAGTTACAGAGAAAATACGAAATAATAAATTACAAATGCAGATAGTGTAAATTATAAATTAACTACCATCTTAAAATTTTTGTCAAATATGCTCAATCAGATAACTTGTAAGAGTGTTATGTGCATGTCTATTTTGGAGCTCTTCCTTGGTACTCATATAACTAGATAAATTGATAATTTGCTTAGTAGAGAACTCATCAGGTTATCTCCATCATCTTGTTCATTTTTTATGAGTACATTATAATTAAATTCAGTGGGATCATAATAATGAAGATAGATATGCATCTCATTCATCCTTTACCGTCATATTGTGCAATATGATACAAGCCATCGTAACTCTTTCCATTTTACCTTTGTCCCAACGAAGATATAGACGTCTGGTGAATGTAAAATCATGTTGAGGTACTCCAAATACTTGCTCCACATTCTTTCTATAGTCCTGTTGAGCTTGAGCAAACAACTTACGCTTTTGAGTTGATGGAGATGTAATTGACTTGACAAAAATAACCCATGTAGGATAAATTCTATCTATGAGATAATATTCAGTTTTGCTCTCATGATCATTGACGATGTAACACTAATGTCGTTACACATATACCTGGTGTTCCAAAGAAATCATGTCAAATCCATAAGTCATTTGATGCAAGAGCTTCCAAAATGATTGTTTGGACCATAGTAAGAAAAAGAAGATAGAAGTGTAGTTTGAATATGAGAATATGTTAATATTTGAAGTTTATTTAAAGGGAGTAGAATAATATCTATTTGGGAATTATTTATCATTTTAAAAGTTACATATAATTCTAAATTTTTGCCCAACCAAAATCCTATCTTTAAAAAATTAATTTGGACAAATAATATTGTGTCAAGTGCACAAAGCCAATTGAAATGACGGAGTGGCCAACTCGAGATAACTGACCATCCTTGAGCGGCCATCCATGATAGTTTTTTTAGTAAGGCACGTGCAATGTTCTCGAGATGTGGCTGCAAGTGATCTTAAGACCATTCGTACTTGAGTATTGGGTTAACTGATAACAGAATAAATTTTTTCCTGGTCTTCGTTAGTTCTATAATCTTACCAATTTTTTTATCCACACGAGTAGTTTGGGCCAACCTAGAATACTAAATAAATAATTAATTTATTCTCATCAACATCAACTCAAATCTCATTTTTAAAAAAATAGAATAAATATAACTTGAAAGTGGTTAGATCATAATAAACAAATTAACAAAATTAATTATAAAATAACAAAATTATGATTTGGCAAAATGATAAAATTATATTAAATTAAGATCATATTACATAAAGTATAGCAATTACAATAAGCCATTCACTTTTCATACAAAATTGACATAAGATAATATTTCATTTCTTCATTTTCATAGGTTAAGTTATCTTTTGCAATCATATATTCAACACCATTCGATTCGGGAGCATATTTTTTTACTTTTTTGTTGCTCGCTCTATTTTATTAAGTGCCCTTTATTAGTCGAGCTTCATTCTCTTTTGTAACATGTCAAGTTCACTTTTTTGGACGATTATTAATGCTCGTATTTTTGAAGTAATATCATTATCAATTGCTTTTTTCTAACAACTTTCTTTTTTTTAGCTTCTATACTAATAGAATGAAATATTATTGATATTTCACTGAGTGGAGTTTTAGGGTTGGAGGAGATTTGATATGAATCTGATTAGTAAGAAATTTCAAGCTGAGTTCAATGAATTAATTCAAGGATTTGGGGTCAAACCAATTTGTGCAAGCCTGTGGACGTCCAAGGAGATCATGCAAAGCCCAAGGCACGTTTTCTAAGCCCAATGGAGGACATTCTACAAGTCTAATGACCTTGAATCTCCTACAGATTTTTTAGGAGAGATTTAGCTATTTTTTTAGTTTGCTATTTTTTAGGAATGAGAGTTATCCAACAATGGATAATTATTCGAGTTGCTATTTTTTAGGAATGAGAGTTATTCAACAATGGATAACTAATCTATTTAGGATAAACATCCGTTTTAAGTCATATTTAGGTAGTTTGATAAGTTTAGAACTCTTTCAAACTTATCTTGCTGACTTGGAGTCTATCCAAGTCAGTTTAAGCCTCCAATAAAGGGGCCACAAATTTAATAGAAAGGTAGATTGTTTTTGGTTAAAATCAACATAAGTTTGATATCTCTCTTGGTTCTCACTGGTTGGATTGCTTAGCTAGGACGTTTGTACTTATCAAATAGAATTTCCATCTCTGTTTGTGGGATATTCGATTCAAGATCAAGGTTTGCATTCTCACCATTGCTATGGGTCAAAGTTAACTAATACTAAGGTTTGGTGCAAGGTGCAAAGTGATTGGTAAAGATCAACCATCATCCTAGAGTAGACGGTCCGAGTTGGTGTGAGTTCCCCACATAATTCATATCATTTGGTATCAGAGCTTTGACTCTACTTTAGATCTATCTATTCTTTACTTTACATTTTGTGAGTTTAGTTTCTTATTTTTTGTATTCTAAGTTGGAAAAAAAAGGAGAAAAAAATTGAAAACAAGAAAGAAAGGAAGAAGAGACAGCCTAAAAAAGAAGAAAAGGAGGCTGAAAAAAATTTGAAAAAAGGTTGCAAAAAGTGCAAGATCATGTCCTACAATTACTCACAAAGAAATTATGAAGGTTATGTGTCATTAGCTTATCCACAAAGTTTTACGGAGACCATGATGAGTAAGATGGAGTGTTTGGTCAAAGGGGAGATGGAGACACTTCACAGACAGCTTAATCAAATAGAGAGCGAGATTCTAGGTTGTACACAAGTTGTCTAAAAAAGAAGACATAGACTTACCACATGGGACAAAGAAGACAATTGGGAGGAAATTATGTTACAGGCTAGAAAAATTGTTGGTGAAGTTCATCATAAGAACATCTTTCAAGCTAAGTGCGAAATTGAGGAGAAGGTATATTGTTCTGGTGTTGTCAATACTCCTGATCAGATTGTTGAAGATGTTTTGACATGGGAGGAGTTTGGTGAATTTTTCATTGATGTATTTGATGGAGATTATTTTCATGAGCATGACATGTCACTTCTTTACTTAAGAGATCTGATCAATAAATCAAAAGTTATTAAAGTTGTTCACATGAAGAAGAGCATAATTATTATTGTTGGTAATGACAAGGAATAGGTTCAACTTATATCTTACATGTCTCCAGATTTTATTATTGAACATGTTGATCATATTGACTTCTTAGGAGTTAACAAGTATGATTATGTTGGAAGCTCAGCATTGGTTAACTTATGGAATAGTTTGAAGTTTAATGAAAAGTTTGTACAAACAAGTAAGTTATTGGATTTCAAATTGGAGATGTTGTCAGGTTATTTATGCTCAAGGTATTTATTTAGTTAGAGTGCAAGTTATCGACTGCAGCCACAAAGTTTGAAGATTAAATCTTGTTCTAGTAGTATTATTGATTAGAGAATGCATGGCGTGTGCAACAATTTGAGGACAAATCCCTTTCAAGAGGAGGGTAATGATATGAATTTGATTAGCAAGAAGTTTCAAGCTGAGTTCAATGAATTAATTCAAGAATTTGAGCTTAAACCAATTCGTGCAAGCCCGTGGATGTCCAAGGAGATCATGCAAAGACCAAGGCACATTATCTAAGAATAATGGAGGACATTCTACAAGTCTAATGCCTTTGAATCTCCTAGAGGCCTTTTAGGAGTGATTTAGCTATTTTTTTGAAGTTTGCTATTTTTTAGGAATGAGAGTTATCCAACAGTGGATAATTATTTAGTTTGCTTTTTTTAGGAATAAGAGTTATTCAACAATGTATAACTAATTTATTTAGGATAAATATTTGTTTTAAGTCATATTTAGGTAGTTTGATAATTTTAGAACTCTTTAGAACTTATCTTGTTGACTTTGAAGTCTATCCAAGTCAATTTAAGCCTCTATATAAAGAGGCCACAAATTTAATAGAACGGCAGATGTTTTTTGTTAAAATCAACACAAGTTTGTTATCTCTATTGGTTCTCACTGGTTGGATTGCTTAGCTAGGATGTTTGTGCTTATCAAACGAAATTTCCATCTCCGTTTGTGGCGTATTTGATTCAAGATCAAGGTTCGCGTTCTCACCATTGCTACAGGTTAAAGTTAACCAACACTAAGGTTCAGTGCAAGGCGCAAAGTGACGGGTCAAGATCAACCATCATCCTAGGATAGACGGTCCTAGTTGGTGCGAGTTCCCCATGGAATTCATATGAACTATGGATTTATCATTTGTTTAAATTGAATTACTTGTGATGTGCTAAGTGTTATTTTGGCAACATTTGACTATGCATGAATTTGAGCTTGCATGTGGTTTTGTTAGTTAATTATAGGTTAGTTGTAATATCCTCTACTAAGTACTTCCAATACTTACCCCCTCCTCCACAGGTGACGAGAACTAGAAGTTGTACTTTGGCGTTCGAAGAGTTTTGTTTGTTATTCGTGTGAAACCATCGTCTTCTTCTGGGTCTCTCAAAGTCTTCGGATAGTATTCCTTTTGTGATCTTAGACGAGTAGCTCCGTTATGCATATTGTAGGACCTTGTGTTTAAACTTTAGAATTTTGTAAGAATGTTTGTATGTATATTATGTATATATATGGTTTACGCTTCCGTATTCGATTCAAGCTTTCGCAATTCGATATGTATGTTCATATGAGGCTGGTTGGACCACGGCTCCCCGGCTTGGGGAGCGTGATCCAACGCCGTGTCAGCGATCCGGATTTGGGCCGTGACAGTTTGCCCGCCCTGACTACCGGGCTTATTGTTTAGCAGGTGTTGCGGCTCATTTGGTTCTATCACCAGACTACCAGACTTGTCTGGCTAGCTAGTGTATTATTTTTAAGTTCAGAAAAAAAGATAAAATTTCAAAGACTGTTTATCATCGAGAAAATATATAGTCGGTAAGTATCATCGAGAAAATATATAGTAGGTAAGTATCAAGAGACCTAATAAAATTCTAGCAACATCAATTTTGGGCTTCAAATATTGTTCAATCTAGTGCCAAGGTTAGTTGCACAATCCAATATTTGAAAAGTTTTTAGTAGCAGAGGAAAGAGCGGGCGAGAATTGCCATACGAGTTTGTTTGTAAATTAAAAAAATTAAAAAAAAAACCGAGCGAGAATTAAATAGGGTAAAATTAATAAATAGTGGTCCTTGAATAATAGTAGCAGAGGAAAGAGCGGGCAAACTCGATTGCCACGTGATGGCAATCTTGAAAATGGCGCACTGGCTCCACCTCGTCATCAGTGCCTCTTCCTCCTTACATATTTATACATATATTTATATATGTAAATATTTATATATTTATATACGTAAATATATATATATATATATATATATATATATATATATATATATATTAGCTCCCTCAGTAATTACGAATTTTCAATACTTTCACCACTTTGAGCAACCCATAGCCCACATCTCTCCCTCCCTCTCTCTCTCTCTCTCTCTCTCTCTCTCGCCGGTGCCCTTCGCTTTAACGGTACCTCCGTTCAACTTCATTTTCCCTTTCTCGGTTTCCTTTTATTTCTTTAATTGCAATAATGATTTTAGAAAGAAAGAAAGTTCTCGAGTGTGGTTGTGAACGTAATTATTCGGTGTTGCATTTACATTGAGGTTGTAATTATAAACCTTTGCGAATTTCTTAGTTTTTGCTAATTTTGGTTTTGTTGAAGTTCAATATATCGTTGGATTGTAAAAATACATTTTTTCTTCTATACGGATAATATCCAAACCAAGTAATGTTATAATTTTTATTTTTTATGGTGGCGAAAAAATGTAGGCCTAATCTGTGCGCTTGGCGCTAACCCTATTTGAATGTTAATGTATGCACTTTCGCTTTTGCAAGTGATTTCATCTTAATATATATATATTTTTTAAATGATGCTTTATCTTTTCTTTGGGATATTTAAAGGAGATTCATGATAGTTTAAGGTTTTAGGGGTTATGCACTGATTATCTTTTCTCTTGGGTTATGCACTTTCCGCCTTAATTTGACAAGGTTTTAGGGGTTAATAAAGTTTAAGGTGTTGGGTGTTCATAATAAACAGTAAGCATGTTTGCAGAATTAGAAAACATACATGTCAAATTTAGTAAATGGTGTGAATACGATAATGAAAAGATTTTCGGTGAACGGAATAGAAATTCTATCATTGTAAGATGGATCAATAGAATTGCATTGCATGAAGACCGATCCACTAATAGTCGAATTTTTTCTTTTTAATAAACGGGAAATTAAAAATGATGATGGATAGAAATTAGGGAATGTCTACAATACCTGAAATACAATTTGAAAGACTTGTTGGTTCATTGATCGGGTTAAGAGAACATCTTTATAGTTTTAAAAAACGGAAGATGGAATTTTAATTATTTGGGGAAAATTATCATTATCTAACAAACTGACTAATTAAAATTGGACAATATTTATTATTATTATACATACATAAATATTGAACAACATCACATTTTTAATAACTAACAAAACATTTACTATTGTCATTTATATAAATATAAAGAGAAGTGGTTACTCTTTATTTCTTCCCTACTGAAAACTTGTTATTTTAGGTACAAGTTCCAACTCCAAGGATGATACCTCAAAATCTATCTGGACATAGTCAAAATTTTCAAGAATTGCTCTGAAAATTTCCAAATCTTATCAATCGGATTTTAAATTTTAGTTGAACGGTCTGGACATTTTTTAAAATAGGGCCCGTACTTTATTTCTACTTTAATCTGATTGGTCAAATTTCAGACAGGTCCCCGGTTCCTTGCAGCCGACACAGAGAGTTAGGTGGGTCCATTAGTTTCCGTTGAGGTTCGTTCCCTCCTACCGGCGATGTCTTTGAAGCCAAGTCCTGTACTAAATAGTTAATGCACATTTGCAGCTGATAAAGTTCAAATCTTTAGAACTTTTAAGTAAAACCCAGATGGAAATTTCGATTAATAAAAGGTTGGGTTGAAGGGTCTCTTTCAGTGTAGCAAAAGGGGAGCTTTCACTAGAGGAGGTGTCATCGATTGAATTCTTTTAAAAACTAGGTAATCAAAATCGATTATTGTCGGATGCTATTTTAAGTTTTTTTTTTTCAATGTATTTTAGTACTGAGTGACGATTGAACGCAATACATTGTTAAGTTTTTTTGGTAGGAATACATTGTTAAGTGAATCTGAGTTATTTACTACTATAACAAATTTCCTATTTATTTTGTCTTTTATATGATTTTTTAAAGGGTTCATTAAGTATATTTGGGAAAAGTCATTTTTAGTACCCTGTGGTTTCTGCGAAAATCACTTTAGTACCCTGTGGTTTAACACCCATAAATCGGGTCATACCTCACCAATTTTTCATCACTTTGGTCCCAAAATTACGATACTACCCCTCCCTCAATCAGAACCTAACCAAACACAATTCAACCCGACCGAACCTACATCCAATTTAACTCAATGGGGCATAAAAAATAGGATATGACTCACATTAAGCTGAAATTTTACAAGAAGCATCCTAAAAATACACATGATTTACAAACAAAATTTCAGGAATTTTAGACGTCCGGAAGTATTTTTTTATTTTTTGAAGAGCTGAAATTTTGTAAAATTATATAAAATAGAAAATATATCCAATTGAGTTAAAATTTGTCCCATAAAACCTTAAGAATCTCTAATAAATTTAGAAACCAAAATGCATCATTGAGAAAAGTTTCAACTCAATTGGACGCATTTTATATTTTATATAATTTTACGAAGTTTTAGTGCATCAAAAAATAAAAAAATAATTCCGTATGTCTAAAATTCCTGAAATTTTGTTTTTAATCATGTTTATTTTTAGGATGCTTCTTGTAAAATTTTAGCTCAATCCGAGTCATATCCTATTTTTTACGCCCTATTGAGTTAAATTGGATGTAGGTTCGGTCGGGTTGAATTGGGTTTGGTTAGGTTCTGATTGAGGGAGGGGTAGTATCATAATTTTGGAACAAAAGTGATGGAAAATTGGTGATGTATGACCCGATTGATGGGTTTTAAACCACAGAGTACTAAACTGATTTTCGCGGAAACTACAGGGTACTAAAAATGACTTTTCCCAGTATATTTTAAAGTCTCTCTGTAAGTGGTTAAGTGTGATGATGTCATATTCCCCCCATCTTTTTCCCTTTGGACTTTATTGAACACCTTTCTTTTAATATAGATGTATCCATAGCGATTGCTTTGTCCCTTTGCAGAGTTGAAGCTTGGGTCCCTTTGGAAAAACTCAGCATTAGACAGTGTCGGTTCAAGGTGCTTGAAGCTATAGGCTCTCAGGTGATTTTCTGTTTATTGCTTTATTTGGTGCATCTGTTAAGCAAGTTCTATCTGTGTCGAGTTCGCAATTTTCTTCATAATATTTACTGCTTCTGGGAGGAGTTCAATGTTGTTTTGAAGTTGGTATTGTTGGGGTTATTATTGGATGATTAATTGATTTGACCAAGCCGTGGTCCCTTCTATTGAATGTCTAAATTTTTCTTCTTTCTTCTGTTATTAAAGTTTGCATTATAGCAATTTAGTTGCAGACCATTTGATCTTATCCCTTGCATGTTTATGCATTAAATAATGAAAGCTTTTGGTAAAGTTTGTTGGCCAACCCTGAATTTCCTAACAACTACATTGTGCTTGATTATTTATCTTCCAAATTGTTGGGCTGAAGTGAGCATTTGTTTGTTGGATATGAAATTCTGTTTGCTCAAAAACGTTCTGTTACCTTCGGTCTGGATGAAAGGTCTACATTGTTCTATAATCTAAGCAACTATTTTCAGTCTTTTTGTGCAGAGTGAAAGGTATGATGAAGCAAAGCTTTGGGTCCTAATGAAGGTCTGCTGTGAATTCTCTCTCTGATTAATCACTCCCTCCTTTGTTCTACATTGTTCTATAATCTTCTGAAAGACTTGTAATTTCCATGCTGTTGCATGCGATCCAACTTTCACTAAATTTTGCCAGGATGAAACAGTATCAGTGCCTATATAACCTTGCAGTTGTTGTGCCACAGCAGCAATTTTATGACCCTAATTGTAACATCTTCTAGTAATTTTTTTTCACGGTGATACATATCCCTTCTCTTCATGTCTAAATGCTTCTCTTCTTGTCAAAAATCTGTTTTGGCTGGTGTTTCATGTTTTGGTTGGTGTTGCTTGCCTTTTAAGGAAAAATTTCTCAGGATAGACACTATTCAACAGCTGCTTCAGTTGTAATTTGATGAAGCAGCAAAAGATAAGTAGTACAAAGACATGCAGCTAATGTAGAATGTCTTGTCTTTCTCAGTGATGGACTAAATGAAGCTCCAGCTGATACTCGCGGTAGCTGCCCTCAGCAGCTTGATATGGATACAGCCAGGGGTTTGTGGTCAGTATCATTCTCCTCTAACCCAATATAATATATTAGACAATGTATTCTGTTCTGCTCTTGATAGCCTTCTCCAATGCATCGGAAACATTTGGACCCCGAGAATTTATGTCAAAATTGCTTCATTCCGTTTCAACTGATGTGCACAAAATTGCCTCATCTCATCAATGACACTGCATGATGCAGATGGACTATCAAACGCATCTGGTGGAAGCAACTGGACATGTGCATGTTCGTTCCCGTACGAAGGAAATCAGAGCTATGTTACGTCTAATTGTTCTACATCCTGTGCTTGCAGTCCAGGTAAAATATATGTAGATTCTCGAGTAGTGCTGTAGCCTACCAGTCTCTTAGCTTAAATAGGTACACTGAGATTTGATACTATTAGTCTCTTCATGTGGAAGCTGGAGGAACGAATGGAAGAGCGTGGACATGTTCGTGTTCTGCCAACGGGTTTCCGAGAGTAAATGCCGATATCCACGATGCTACATGTTTCACATCTTGCAACTGTACATCCGGTACTCTTCCATCTGATTCCAAGTCAATGGTTTCTCATAGAACATGGTTCTGATCTTGGCCTTACTGACTTCATTCATTCTATAACAGGATCCCTTGCCTTTGATGCTGGTCAACCTTCAGGAAGTCGCAGCTCACTCAAAGTTGTTGTGATAGTCCTTTTATTGTGTGTCGTGTTCACAACAATTGCACTGGTTGCTTCGCTAACCTTCTACATGTATTGGAAGGAAAAAAGCGCCATCGAATCGTCTGTGTTCTCTTCAGACAAAGAAGCAAGCTGCAACAGTATGGCACGTCTGATTAGTCGTAAAGTGTCATCAGTTTCAGGAAGCACGGTTACAATCAATTATCCAGTAAATAATATCACTGGTTGCTTTGGCAAGGCATTCTTCTGTTGGAGCAAAGCTGAGATAATTCACGGATCCATCACTCGGTTTTTGTACTCGGATTTGGAATGTGCCACTGACAAGTTCTCGGATTCCAATCTGATCGGCCTCGGAGGAAGCAGCAATGTGTTTTGTGGCCTGCTTAAAGATGGTAGAACTGTGGCCGTCAAGCGTTTGATTCCACAGGGCGGGCCTGATGCCGACTCTCTCTTTTACACGGAGGTATGAAAACACAGTTCAATTGCATAAATGCAACAGATTAGTTCTCAAGCTTCACCTGGCTGTCTTCTGCAGGTTGAAGTTCTATCTAGACTCCACCATTGCCATGTGGTGCCGTTGCTCGGTTACTGCTCAGAGTTTCAGGGAAAGCACTGTGAAAGGCTTCTAGTATTTGAATACATGCCAAATGGGAACCTTAGAGATTGTTTAGATGGGATAATCGGCGAAGCTATGACATGGGAAACTCGCATTACAATTGCTATCGGCGCAGCAAGGGGTCTTGAGTATCTACATGAAGCAGCTGCACCAAGAATTTTGCACAGAGATGTCAAGTCCACGAATATTCTCTTAGACGATAGCTGGAGAGCGAAAGTACTAACTAGTCCAATTTACTGCTCACATTAGTGTAACAGGCTGTTTCTGCATTGTAACATTTTTGATCCAAAATGTCTGCAGATTACGGATCTCGGCATGGCTAAACGCTTAAGGGGCGACGATTCGCCCAGCTGTTCTAGTTCTCCAGCAAGAATGCAGGGAACATTCGGTTACTTTGCACCCGAATATGCAATGGTTGGAAGAGCCTCCCTTATGTCGGATGTATTCAGCTTCGGCGTAGTTCTACTGGAGCTGATAACTGGGCGCCATCCAATCCAGAAAGTAACTGGAAAAGGAGAAGAGAGTCTTGTTTTATGGGTGAAGTTCTAAATTTTAATCTTTTTCTCACAATATCATGCTCTAGTTACTTAGATTAATTGGCGAATAATCGTTTTTGGACACCGGATCGGCTAATGTAGTTTTTATCGAATAATCTCATGCAGGCTACACCACGGTTGCTGGACAGCCGGCGAGTAATAGACGAGCTTCCTGACCCTCGTCTGAAAGGTAACTTCCAAGATGAGGAACTGCAGATAATGGCTTACCTAGCAAAGGAGTGCCTGCTGTTGGATCCTGATGCGCGGCCAACTATGAGCGAGGTCGTGCAGATCCTTTCGACGATAGCTCCCGATAAATCTCGCAGGGGAAAAATTCCTGTAAATATCTTCCAGGTAATAATATCAAACTGAGAAGAACATAAATACATCCAATGGGTCCGAAACATATGTCCTTTCGAAGATGTTCATCTTGCTGTCTACGATCTTCGCCGAAACTCGAAAAAATGAAATGCTCTATTTATGCACGATTGACCAACGCCATTTTTGTCATGTCATTTACTTATGGTGCAGATGTCTTCACAAACTGCGCCATTCATTGGACAGAATGGCAATCGAGCGGATCATAGTGCAGATGTTGGCATTGTCTCAACCGAATACATGGAAGGACGAATCCTCTTGACCACGGAAGCTCAGAGCTGGCGCGAAGCAGACGAGGAAGCTGTCGACTTAACCGAGCCTCGGTTCGAGTCATTCCACATGGAAGACACTAAATCTCCTTGACAGCTTACATACTTTCCTAACGGATATTATTTTGCTTCATCGGCTTTTTTTATTGACCAAAGCATCAGCAACAAAGGTTTCTTCATTAGGTTCTCTTCAAATTTACTATTCTTTTTTTGCCTAAAGAAGGAACATCAAAGTCTCAGACCAAAAGACATGCTGATCTTTTGTTCTCTTGTTAACTTGTCTTTGTACACAAAATGAGTTGACCTCAATGTATCTCTCAAACAAAAAAGTTGCTTCGCTCCCTTGGTAGCAACTGGACTGTTGATATTTACGCATTATAATAAAAATCCGACAATTCTTAACTTTCAATATTCTTTCGTTGCTGGTGGAAAAACATAACATTTTTTTGGTTAAGAGATCATTGCACTTTTTAATTGAAGACTACATCCACTATGATAACACAAGGCAATCCTCTTATTGGTCACTATCTCCTTTCTAAATTTGGTTTGTTTGGAGATTGGCGAAAATTGGTCAAAGTTGAACGTTGATGAGATTGGACCATAGTGATAAAAAGCCATTGTGTCACCGTCGTAGGCTTTCACTAGAAGCACAAAGTTTTAATTTTTGGTCAATAATCTTAGTTTGTATCCAGTTCAGTGGGTGATTAATTTCACAAACTTTAGGTTCAATCAATGATGAGCGGCCTAATCAGATTTTTTTTAGGAAAACTACACATAAGTATCTTGTAGTTAGGCTGTCTCCAAAAAAGAACATGTGGTTCTTTTTTTCAAAATTCAGTACCTGTAGTTTACTTTCGGCGACAATTTTAATCCCGGGCAGCTTAGAAGGGTGCCTGACCACTTGGCAGCGACACGTCAGTGCCACGTCTCTTATTTTATCCTACTTGCCAAATGTCACGTGGTATGGTAAATTACTACTTAATACATTATTCAAATTATACTATTTTTATAAATAAAAAAAGAGAGGAGGGCGGAGGAGGAGGGAGGAGGAGAAGGAGGAAGGAGGAAGATAGGGCGGAGGAGTAGAAGGAAGAGGGAGGAGGAGTGAGGAGGAGGAGGAGAAGGCAAAGGAGGAAAAAGAGGAGGATGAAGGAGGAGGAAAGAGGAGGCGGAGAAGGGGGCAGAGGAGGACAGAGGAGGAAGAGGCGGAAGAGGAGGAGGACAGAGGAGGAGGAAGGAGGAGAAGAGGAAGAGGAGAAAAGAAGAGGAGGGGGCGGAAGAGGACGGAAGAGGAAAGAGGAGAGGAGGAGGAGGAGGGGGCAGAGGAGGATGGAGGAAGAAGGAAGAGAGGAGTAGGAGGAGGAAGTGATAATTTGCCATGCCATGTCATCGAGGATAAGTAGGATGCAGTGGTTGACGTGACGTTAACAGGTGGTCGGGCACTTTTCGAAATTATGTGGGACTAAAATTGTCCCCGAAATAAAATTACAGGTATTAAATTTGGAAAAAAATTACACAGTTTTTTTTTTTAAAACAGTCAAACGACAAGGTATTTATGTGTGTACTTATCCCAGTTTTTTTTTTATATACGACCTTACTAGTGATGATCAATTTTCGAATCCAAATCGATAGCTCATCAAGAACCGGATAATATAATAGAAGAGGGAAGGCTATGGCAATACGAACATCGCCAAATCAACTTATAATAATAAGTAAGATGACAACACTTAGACCATCCGCATTGGTGCCCCCGCTATAGTGCGCGCCCTGGGCGCCACGTCAGCCGCGCCCCTGCTCTCAGTTTTCAGCCCACAGTGGTGCCCCTGCTACAGTGCCACGCCCTGGGTGCCACGTCAGCTTTTTTCTCAGCTCATCTTTTTTAAAATTCAGCTAATTGTATCAGACTCGAGTATTTTTTCGCGTAACTTCGAAAATGCTAAATTTAATTTCGAATTGCCACATTTTGCAAAATAGAAATTTTATAAAATTCGAAATATATTACATGCGAACTTGGAAACAATTACATAGAATTTTCAAATGAATTTGGACCATACAATTTTTACATCAAATTTGGACCACACACATTTTTTTTCATCCGAAAAGTCCCGTTATTTGGATTCAAAAAATTGTATAAAATTACCAAAAAATAATAAAAATTATTTAATTTCACAAAAAAGTCAAAAATATTAAAAGGAATTTTTATAATTTTTTTCCTAATTTTCCGATTTTTTTTTATTTTTTTCAATTTTTTAAAAAAAAATAAAAAAATAATATTATATTACCCCGGGCGACGTGGCCCAATCAGAAGGGGCCACGTCGCCCAGGGCAGGGCGCCCCTGTCGGGGCGAGGCGCGCCCCGACTGACACCGGGGGCGCCCCGAGCACAGACCCGCGCCCAATCACGGGCTGCCACATGGCACGTCCGGGGCGCGGGTCTGTACCGCTGCGGGTAGTCTTAATAATAACTTTGAACCAAATGATAAATTTTGCTTTAAAAAATATGGACATCGCCAAAAGGCCAGGCGGGAAAGCGATGTGACCACTTAACAACACTAGCGAGGCGGCCATGGAATTTGTTAGGCGGTTGATAACTAGGAGTGAACTTAGTACGAATTGCACGAGATTTTAACTTTCATATTGTAAATTTTCGGGCAATATTTATGGAGCAAACCAAAAATTACTTACTCTAATACTAGAAAAGAAATGGTGAACAAGAGAATGATGTGATGAAGAGTGAGTGACTGTAATTTAAATCTAAGTCGTGTACAAAAACAAATATTTGAAATAAAACAAATCAAGGAATTCATAAAATGGCAAGAAAAGAGATCAGGAAAACTTGACAGTGGGTTATGTGATATGAGTGTATTTTAATCTAATTTTTATTTATCTTTTAACATAATCTTCTAATTCACGTTTTTCCAGAAAAAATATGAAAATATGAATTTAAAAATACTTGTAATTAAAAATAAGTTAAAATTATATTAGAAAAATTTCACTTTAACATATGTTGTTTGGTTCACTTGCACACTAAAATGTTTTAAATTAGCAGCACACTATTTGAATAAATTTTTTAAAAATTACTCCTAACTATAATTAGGTAAACAAATTGGTTTTGAATTTGTTGAGAAATAAAGAAAAAATCTTTCTCAACAACTGGTACACCTTGAACTACTCTGACCAAAAACTTATTTAAATAATTAAATATAATTCAATTAAACATATTGAAACCATATTATACCAATATACATCGAACAAATCGCCCAAGGTACATACTTTTACCAAAAATAAAAAATTAAATTACCCTAATATCTCTAATTTATAGTGTTATTTGTAGTAGTCTTTGACTTACAATTATTATTAACAATATCTCTACTTTTTTTTCAAAATATTAGTCTCAGTCCTCTAACTGATTTCATTAATTTTTTTGGCACATTCAAAATACCCTTGAAAAAAACCTTCTTCATTGGAACACAAAGAACAACCTCTTACCGTAACTTAGAAATCAACAAAATTAATTTTTCATGAATACTTTTTCTCTCTCTAAACCTGAGTTCTACACCTTAGCAATGGCCAAGATCAACTCGAATGTCGGCAAATTAATAACTTGAACTTGGAGGATAAAAAGTAATTTCAATAAAATATCTTTGCTTTCCATACTTTCTTCTCTCTGAGTTTCTGTAGTTGAAATTTCAGAGGATGTCATTTTTGATCGAGAACAGAATTCGGAAGGATCGGTCGTCTTGTCGCCCATGTCACCTTGCAAAGAGACACGTTGAGCTTGTCACTCTCAACAATCCTTTCATTTCCATCGACTACATGGTGATTTCGATCTCTCTCTTCCTCCTCATATTTTTCCTTTCCACATACCCGCCACTGACAACAACAACAACGGTAAAAATGGCAAGAGTTCCTCCGGCTATAGCTTCCTTCTGTTGTTGCTCTCGGTCTTCTTGGTGCTCTTCATTATCATATCTGCGGGCGTCACGAGGAAAGGGTTTGACGACGGTGAAGGGATTGACTAGTTTCTGCATGATTGATTATTGATGATCCAAATTATTGATGATAAAAAATGGAAGAACCCTTTAATAATAGTTGTAAGTTAGAGATCTTATCACAAATAATCAGGGACGGATCCAGAAAGTTCATACTATAGGGGCAAGATGTTTAAGTACTTCTAGAGTGGGGGCAAACTAATCAGAATTAATTAAGACAAACTCTTTTTTTTTATTAAATATATACCCATAATTTGTTTTGGTGGGGGCAATTGCCCCCACACCCTACCACATGCATCCGTCCCTACAAATAATACTATAATCCAAGTACCTAAGTTAAAATTAGCCACTTTCTCTCCCCCATGTCTTTTTTTTTGAGTTCCTATACTAATATCTATTCTATTACAACGCCAGGAATCGAACCCTGGACTTCCAAAATCACTCCCCACCCTTATGCCGTTAGACCAAAGGTCACTTGGCACCCATGTCAATTCCCTATAGTGCATGAGTTGAGGAGACGTTCCAAATTATTGAATTCTCAATAAAAATATTAATTAGCCATGTTGCTTTTTTTTCACAATGGTCTTCAAAATTCTCTCTCTTTTTCTCTTTCTCTCTCTCTCCCTCTCTATGTATTTTCCATTCTCCTAAAGAAAAAATTTGTGTGTTTGAGGCTGAAATTTGTCTGTTGATTATTTCAAAGAGATAGTTTGTTGAAAAAAATTGTGTGAGGCTAAAATTTTTTTGTTCACTGTATCAAAGAGATAGTGCTACAGTTGAAGAGGCTAATCTACAAGAGAAAGCAACAAAACCTTGAATCTGGGCATGCAGGTTCAAAGTCCTATAATTATCAAGGTAATTTTTACTTCTCGAGGTTTAGTACCATTACTTAGAACTTTATTTTTAATTTGAAAAAATAACTATATTTTTCATATAATTAATAAAATTACTTTGTGCAACTTTTTTTGTGTGGATCATTTGTGAGACTTTTGACTTGTGTATCTTTCTACTTTGTAAAAGAAAGGGGAGGGCAGCCAAGATATTGTGAGGCCCAACTACATACTAATTGAAACCATAGTTTTAAAAAAAGCGGTCTGATCGGAGGTCCAACTAGTCAGACCACGTTTCAGACCGAATTCCGGATCATTTTTATCTTTAAAATGGACTATGGTTCGACCGGTCGATTTCTGATCAAACCAGATGTATCAACAAAAAACGGACAGTTCGACCGAAAATATGTGCATATATATAATTTTTTTACTCTACATAACTTATTTACCTATATATTTATATATATTTTAGGAAATTATACTAAAATATGAAGGAAAAAAAGTCCGGTTAGACAAGTTGCATGACCGATCCGACCAGTCAAGTTTTTTAGAGTAGATCGTGCAAATTGGTTACCACATCGCTTGAAACACCATCAAAATCTCAGTTTATAGTGATGCACGAAGCCGCGCTTGTTCTCAGAAATGACCTGAGTGAGCATCAAATTTATTTTTTCTATTTTGTTGTAATTTTGAAATATATATAACTATATAGGTATATAATTTATATAATAAACTAATAATTGATGAGTATGAAATACACTCATTATTCATGTCCTTTTAGCAGGTTGTTCTTAGTGTTTTAGGTTGATTTATTTTCATCTTAGTTGTCATAGTGTTAGTTTTCGTTCATTGTGTGTTTTTATAGAGTTTATCATTTTTTATTACGTTTACTTGTTTTTAGGAGCATATTTGAGGATAAGTGGAGGATGATCGAGCGGACATGCACAGCAAGACTGAGAGGGAAGTAACGAAGGCAAAGCACAGGTAGCTGGCACACGCCAAGGGACATGGCACACGCAAGGACCCGTTACTCGAACGACCATGCACGTAGAAAACCATCTGCACTCGGAGAAGGAGAAAATGCAAAGGCTGGAGCACACCAAGTGAAGCTGGCATACGGTAGTACAGACTGACAGAAACAAAAAGAATCTAAGTGTTAGACAAACAAAATGAAAAATAACTTAAGTCGGTTTATGGTTTTTGTATAAGAAGGGGAACAAAATGGCTGACTTTATAGATATTTTGTGTAGATATTTATCTTAAGATAAGTTAGTTTAGATATTTTGTTAACTATTTGATTATTAAGCTTAGTATATAGGCTATTTTCCTTTCCAAGTAAAAAGGTGTGCAAGAGAGAAGTAAGAAATAGACAAGAAATAAAACACTCTCCTCTGTTTTGGACGTGGATGTGAAGGCAAGAAAGCTTGAAGATCTTGGCTAAGCTTTCTTACCTTTACTCTTTCCATATGTTAATAAAGATGTATGTTGTTTATATAAGCATGTATGAGTAGTCAAATATGAGTTTGGTGTCTTGTTACCTTGCATGAGCCACAGTTTGGTGGGGTGTATATGCTTAGGATTGTGTTCTTATTAACACGCTTTATACCTTGCTTAGACTTGCTTGATCACCAAGCCTTAATAGCTAGTCAAAACTTGAGACCGAAATGGTATGGAATTGACGGATTAGTTAGTTTGATGATGAGTAGCCTTGTGAAGAAGAACCCTTCCTTGGAGAACTACTTGTTGTCCTTTGAGTTAAGCTTATAATTGGTGCTTAACTAGTTTAGATGGTTGGTGGGGTCGAAAGAACATATCTAGCCTTCTAAGCTTAGTTAAGTAGCAATCATCGTGCACGAAAGTGTGGTTGATGTTGCCTTACAACCACTCGAACCATATCGCATACATAAATAACCCCCTGAATCTTATAGTTATGTTGCTGGTTTAGGTACCTTACTCATTTTAGTATTCTAAGTTGTTATTCATAGTAAATAAGTAACTAGTAAACCAATAGCTTAAGTCTGTAATCACTATACTTGTGTATTAGAGTTTAGATCACGAGTGTTCAACAAACCAAACTTCATAATATAATCTTAGACAAGTAAGTAAACCTAAGAGTAGGCATAGAACCTCAATCCCTGTGGTACAACAATCCCTACTTACTCATTATTGCAATTCACTTCAATTCTGCTGATAAATTGGTGCATGCCTGCCCCGTTGTGGCACGCCAGGTTTGTTCGTCTGAGAGCTTTTTGCTCGCACCTGGTATAGTTGGCGCATGCCTGAGCTTCAGGTTTGTTAAAGGTTGGCGCACGCCAACCTTGTCTGGCGGACGCCAGACAGACCGAATGAATGACCGATTGTCCAGTGTTAAGTAGAATTAAAGTAGAATAGGTAGCAAATCTTGGGCGATCAATTGGTGCCGTTGCCAGGGATTGAGATATAGACTCTTAATTCGGTTTATGAACTTGGATTAGGATAGTTTTGTTTACTTTTTATTTTTACTTTTTAACCAAGTGACTTGTTTTTCTTGATAAGTACATGCCCTTAACCCATTTCACCAATAATTCTCTATTGGAAATTGAAGTGGACATAGCACGATTAGAAAGGACGAGAGAAAGAAAGAATGGACCAAAGACAACAAGGTCAAGGGGACAGAGTTCTTGGTCCTTGACCTTCTCTAATGGACCATCGAAGACCAACATATGAAGGAGCTTTAACCAGAATCCAATGGCCAACCATTGAAACTAATCACTTTGAAATTAAGCCAGACATGATTCTTATGCTCCAAGCTTTGGGTCAGTTCTATGGATTGCCTAATGAAGACCCTAATGAACATTTGGGGAACTTCATGGAATTAGCTAATAACTTTAAGTAACTTAGAGCGTCTGGTGATGCTGTAAAGATCAGAATGTTTTCATATACGTTAAGGAATAAGGCTAAACTTTAGTATAAGCAACTCAAAGGTACTCCAATAACCAAATGGGAGCAATTGGCAAATGCTTTTCTTGACAAATATTTCCCATACTCAAAGACTAACAAGCTCGTTAAGGAGATCACAAACTTTGAACAATACGAAGGATAGTCTTTGAGTGAAACTTGGGAGAGATTTAAGGATTTGCAACGAAAATGCCCACACCATGGCTTATCTGAGGAGTCTCTGCTTAAGACTTTTTATTTCAGCCTGTCACCAACAACTATGGGAACTGTTGATTCTGCTTCCAATAAAAATTTCTTGAGAAGCCCACCATATTCTGGAAGAGCTGGCAGCAACAAATAGGATAATCTCTAATGAGAAAAAAAACAACCCATCAGAGAGTTAATAGAGGTAAATGAGCGAAGCGAGAGAAGAGGAATGATTGAACTTGATGCTTCCTCATCTTTTCAAGCACAATTAGATTTAATGGCAAAGCAGTTGCATAATTTGACCCTAAACAAAGTTGATACTGCTGTTGTATAACAGCATTGCGAAGCCTGTGGCAACATTAGCCACGAGATTAGTCAATGTGCCATGATGAACCAATCTATAGAGTAGGTCAATTTTGTTAGTGGTCAAGAACAAGGAAGAAACAGAATAGGAAATAATCCATATTCCTCTACATACAATCCTGGATGGAGAAGTCACCCTAACTTCTCATGGAAAGAAAGAAACAATGATGACAGTATAGCAATCATTCCTGACAAAGGATTGCCTTTACGTGTACCACAACGAGGACTACAACTTGATTTTCAACCACATAGAATTTTGGGAAAAAGAATGGTAGCCCTTAAGGAGAGATTTGACAAGGTCAAGAAGTTCATCTAACAACCAAAGTCAAATTTTGAAGGCATTAGCGGCCCAGGAAGTAAGGTAGAACAATTTAGAACAATTTCTAAAAGGGCAAGCGACTGCCATGCGCAACATGGAAGTACAACTTGGGAAAATTGTAAAGACAAATGCCCAAAGAACATCTGGCTCTCTCCCAAGTTCTACCGAAGCAAATTCTTGAGGTCAAGTTAATGCAATCTCCTTGAGAAGTAGCAAGGAATTAACTTCTCAATCAGTCAAAGAGAAGGCTAAGGAGAGTGATGTTGACCATCAAGAAAAAGATAAGGAGGAAGAAGTTCAGAGAGAAAAGGATCCGCAAGAAGAAGTTGCGGAGGAAAAAGAAGTGTATATACCACCACTACCAATGGTCCCCATTCTGCCCTATCCTTAGAGGATAAAGAGAAAGTCAGGGATGGATTATAAATTTCTCCGTTTCATGGAGAAAATGAAGAATGTTCAAATAAGTGTCTATTTTCTAGAGATGCTAGATCAAGTTCTACACTATGCCAAGTTTCTAAAGGAAGTTCAAATAAGTGTCTCTTTTCTAGAGATGCTAGATCAAGTTCTACACTATGCCAAGTTTCTAAAGGAACTCGTGACTAAGAAGAGGAAGTGGAAAGATAGAGAGACAGTCACCTTCACGGCTGATTGTAGCTCTCTAATCTCAAAGAATCTTCCGATAAAGGTAAAAGATCTGGAGAGTTTTACAATTCCCTATTTCATTGGTGAAACCGAGTTTCCAAAATGTCTGTGTGATTTAGGCGTAAGTATCAACTTGATGCCTTTGTCAATATTTTAAAAACTAGGTTTGTGTAAAGTTAAGCCAACTTTAATACTTCTCCAGTTGGCAGACCAAACTATTAAGAAGCCTTTCGGTGTGGTTGAGGATGTCCTGGTGAAGATTGATAAGTTCATCTTCCCAGTTGACTTTGTGATTCTGGATTTCTCTGAGGACAAGAACTGTCCACTAATTTATAGTAGACCCTTCTTCAATACAGCATATGCATTGGTAGATATGCATAATGGTAAATTAGTACTCTGAAATGGAGACAAGAAGGTTGAGTTTAACATGACAAGTGTTATGCGCCATCCTCTTGATGAAGGGATGTGCATGAAAATTGATGTTGTGGATGAGTGTGTCCTTGAGTTCTACAAGAAAAATATCTCTAGAATTAAGGATAAAGAACAAGAGAAAGAAGAGGAGGATATTGTTGAAGAAGTAAAGGAGAAAGTTGACAAGAAAGGTCTACTTGAGGAGCTCAAACTTCATTTAAACTATCGGACTCTACTCTCAATTGTAAAGGCTCCTTCCTTAGAATTGAAAGAGCTACCCTTGCATCTAAGATATGCATTCTTAATAGATGGAGGGAAGTTATCGATTATTATATCAAACAAGCTCACTAAGGAGGAAGAAGGGAAAGTGCTCACAGTTGTGAACAAACGGATTAAGGCCATTGCTTGGTAAATATTCGATATCAAGAGGATAAGCGTGGAAATTGTGATGCACCATATTCACATGGAGGATGGAGCAAGAGGGAATGACAGTGAGTGGGTTAGCCCGATCTATTGTGTTCCTAAGAAAGGGGGAATGATAGTTGTGATCAATGAGGAAGGGGAACTCATTCCAATAAGAATGGTGACTAGATAGAGAGTGTGCGTCAATTACCATAAATTAAATTATACAACACGAAAAGATCATTTCCTACTTCCATTCATTAATCAAATATTGGAAAGGATAGCAGGGTTTTCTTATTATTGCTTTTTGGATGGGTACTCAAGGTATAACCAAATTGCAATATATCCTAGAGATCAAAAGAAGACATCTTTCACCTATCCCTTTGGTATTTTTACATATCATAAAATGCCTTTTGGATTAAGTTGTGCCCCAGCAACATTCTAATGTTGCATGGAGTCCATCTTCTATGAGATGGATGAGAAGATTATGGAAATCTTCATGGATGACTTCTCTGTTTTTGGAGAATCATTTGATCATTGTCTTGACAACCTAGACAAAGTATTGAAGAGATGTGAGGAAAAAAAATCTTGTGCTCAATTGGGAAAAGTGTCATTTTATGGTAGACCTTAGGGATAGTCCTTAGGCACAAGATTTCTAGAGCTGGAATGGAAGTTAATAGAACTAAGATAGAGGCAATAGAGAAGATAGATGTACCAACCACAGTTAAACAAGTTAGAGCATTTCTGGGTCATGTCAGATTTTGCAGAAGATTCATCAAGAACTTCTCTCTAATTGCTAAGCCTCTAACAAATTTACAGGTTAAGAATGTATCCTTCAACTTTGATGAGTACTGCCTTAAGGCATTTGATGCTGTAAAGAAAGCTCTTATCACAGCTCCCGTGATTTCATCACCGGACTAGAAGTTTCCATTTAAATTGATGTGTGACATTAGTGATCTCACTTTGGGTTGTGTGCTAGGACAGAAAAAAGAGGGAAAGCTCCACATCATCTACTATGCAAGTAGAGTATTGGCAAGAGCTTAACTCAATTATACAATCACAGAGAAAGAGATGCTTGCGGTTATTTATGCGTATGAAAAATTCAGGCCATACTTGCTTGGTTTGAAAGTTATAATTTATACTGACCATGCAGCTTTGAGATGTCTGTTCTTAAAGCAAGATGTCAAGCTTCGCTTAATGCCCTGGATTTTATTACTCCAAGAATTTGACTTGTCCATTAAAGACAAGAAAGGAGCAAAAAACATTATCACAGATCATCTCTCTAGGCTAGAGAAAAGTGATGGGATGGAGATTGAAGGGAATATTCAAGAAGAGTTTCTGGATGAAACTCTAATAACGATGAGTAGAGTAGAAGCTCCCTGGTATATGGATTATGCCAACTTTTTAGTTGGAGGAATTATTCCTACAGATCTGAGTTATTCCCAAAGGAAGAAATTTCTATGGGATGTTCAGATATTTGTCTGGGATGATCCGTACCTTTTTAAGAGGTGTAGTGATGGGGTTCTTTGACGTTGTATTGCCAGTTAGGAAGTAGCAAACATTTTATAGCAATACTATAACACACCTTACTCAGGTCATTATGGAGCTATAAGAACCATATCTCGAGTCTTCGAATGTAGATTTTATTGGCCTTTCATCTTCAAGGATGCGCATAGTTATGTTGAGTAATGTGACTGCTGCCAAAGAATAGGAAACATCTCAAAGAGGAATAAGATGCCTTTATCTAGAATTTTAGAGATTGAGCTCTTTGATGTTTGGGGATTGGACTTCATGGGACCTTTCCCAACATCATATGGCAACAAGTATATCTTGGTAGGAGTAGACTATGTTTCAAAGTGAGTAGAAGCTTTGGCATCACCGATAAATGATGTTAGAGTAGTTATCTGATTTCTTAAGAAGCTCTTCTCAAGATTTAGAGTGCTATGAGTGATAATCAGCGATGGTGGGTCACATTTCTGCAATAAGAAATTTGAAATTCTACTAAAGAGATATGGGGTAATACTCAAGGTTGCAACACCTTATCATTCCCAAACTAGCAGATATATTGAGCTTCCAAATCAAGAGCTCAAGAAAATCTTAGAAAAAATAGTCGGTACAGTAAGGAAGGATTGGTCAAATAAGCTTGATAATGCCTTATGGGCTTATCGAACAGCATTCAGAACGTTGATAGGAATGTCGCCTTATAAACTTGTTTATGGCAAAGTATGCCATCTTCTAGTGGAGCTTGAGCATCGTGCATTTTGGGCAATTAAGACCATTAATTACAATTACAAAAAGGCCGGAGAGCGCAAAATTCTCCAACTTGAGGAGTTGGATGAAATATGGGACTTGGCATTCGAGAGCTCAAGACTTTACAAGGAAAGGACCAAGAGAAGACATGATGCCCACATCATCAAGAAAGATTTCAAAGAGGGGCAGCATGTTCTTCTCTACAACTAGCGACTAAGACTCTTTCCAGGGAAGCTCAAATCCAAGTGGAGCGGCCATATCAAATTGTCAAAGTGTTCCCTTTTAGAGCACTTGATTTAAAAGATAGCAAGAGGTTAGTCTTTAGAGTCAATGGTCAACGATGCAAAATCTATATTGGAGGGGGCGACATTAATCGAGATGCGGAGGTGCAATAGGATAATGTGCCATCCAGTGCATGAATAAATGGAACAATTAGGTAACACCTCTTTTACCTGTAGAGAATAAAGAACATGATGTTTTGCGCTAAAAATATTTGTCTAGTTAGTGTCTTAGTTTCTAGAAAAATCTTGATTGACATTTGCCTCATCATTCTCTATCTAGTGAAAGAGACTTTGCAAATTGAGTAACGAGACAAATATTTTTTGAGATACTCGAGAGGAACATCAAAGAGTGCCTACAAGATGAGTATAAAGAGATTTGAATTTTGCCCCAAGTGTGAAAAGTTAGAACATGACAGAGACTGTAGCAAGAATAGCACTAACTTGCAAATTGAGCATATCATGCTACTACATCGCGATCCTATTAAGCTTAAAGCCAAAAAGGTTGCACGGAGAGGTAGTTCGTCATGGTATGCCATTCATGAGTTGTGTGAATTGTGAAAGTCAAAGTTGTACCTGTGACCCATGAGGATGGAGCGTCTAGTTTTCAATCTTTCCAGGAACGCAGCGTACATAAAAGCCAAAAAAATTAGATTAGTATGTTTGTTTCTTATGTGTGATCTTTTTGTTTTAGTGTTTATATCTTATGTGTGTAGTTTTTGCAGTTCGTACATAGTTGGCGCACGCCAATAGATATGGCATATGCCATGTTAAGTGAATATGGAGAAGTTGGTACACGCCAATAAGAATGGCGTATACCGGGTTTGAAAAATTAGAGAAGTTGGCGCATGCCAATAGTCCTGGCGTACGCCAGGTTTGGGCAGAATAGATTATAAACCCTTCGTGCATGCACCATTCTTCACAAAATTTCAAAACCCAAACTCTCGCGCTGCCAAAAACTTCAAAACCAACTGAGCCCAACCTTTCCAACCATTTCCCCACAATAACTAACACCCAAAATACATTCCTCGATGGCAGATGATGCAAGATCTAGCCATGTTCGCCGCAAGGATATGAGAAAGTGCGTACAAAACCCTACGCCTTTACCACTAGATTCTCCACTCCCAGACATTTGCAATCGCTATGGTGCTCCCTTCGCAATCTTTCACGATTGGGAGGGAGAGAGGTACCAAAAATTTACCCACCTTATGACCTTGAGTCATTTCAAAATTGTTTGGGATGACATGAAGAAATTAGGGATTGATAGAAAATTGTGGTCAACCATTAGGAAGTTAGGTTGGGATTACTTTGCGAGTAGAAGTATTATGGCTAGGCAGGAGCTGGAATTAGAGTTCTATTACACATTGCAGGTTACGGCAAACAAAAGTTCATTCACTGCACGCTGCTTTAACACTAATTTTAGCATGAATGAAAGTGAATTGAACGACCTCTTTGACCTTAAGTCTGGAGTAGGGACTTTAGACTTTATACCTACTAGTCAGGCCCATCGGACATGGCAAGAGATTACTAGTTTTGAGAGATACTAGTCAGGAAGGGCATCCAACGCCTTAATTAGGGAACCACACTTAGGCATCCTCTATCGTTTTATGACTCTGACCTTCAGTGGTCAATGGAAAGAGTCTAAAGTAGTCCAATCTCAGCTTTATGCTATCAACTACCTATGCCATGACATTCTGTTTAGCATATTTGCTATAGTGATCGACTGTTTTACATGATCTATTAGTGTGATAGGGAACCTAGATATCTGTACTTGGGTCATATTATTTCTTGCATTGCATGTCACCATTTTTCTGAGCAATTTGCAGATTTTCAAGGATCAATTATGAAACTGGTGCTGCTTGACATCGAGAAGCTCCACTATAGCAAGTTGATTGAGAAGACGATAGTAGACGATGAGGAGATATGCATCTACAAGCTATGGGAGAGGCACAAGGCGATTCAGGATCACTTTAAGGCAGCAGGGCAGTTGCCAACACAGAGAGAGGAGGAGCAGGAATATCAGAACCTGGCCCATCATGATGAAGTAGGGCCGAGCCATCGAGCACCTGACCCACAGTTAGAAATGTAGTATTTACGTGATCAGTTTGCTGTAATGTAGGTACAGCTATAGGGTCATTGAGAGCAATTGCATGGTTATGGCGTACAGCTGTAGGACTATGCAGTTACCAACGTAGCCGGGTGGGACTGCCAGTACAAGTACAATGCTCATATGAAGGTCAAGTTTGAAGCTCAGAGAGAGGAGTAAAAATCATTTTATGCTAATCAGAGAGCTCACATGGTGCACTAGTAGGAGCATTACAAGTATCAATGAGCACACGCTGAGTGGATGCGCACCTGGGTGGAGAACTTCGACAGCAGCTTCATATTCCCACCACCACCTCCACAAGAATGATAGGGAGCTCCTTTTTCCTTTAACTTTGTTAAACTTTGTTATTTTACTTTATTTATTTCCTTTGTTTGTTTACTTTTATGTCTTTTTATTATGTTTTTTGATTTTTTGTGTTTGTAACTTATTTAATGTTCATATTGTGTTACTACAAGGTGATCTAATTAGGCTTAATACCGAAAAGGTCACAAGGAGGTAGTTTATATGACACACCATTAGTGAGTTAATATGTTGCATGTTTGTTTGTATGTATGCATGTTTTGAGATAGTTTATTCATATCTTTGGTGATTTGGTACGAAAGTGTTCCCAATTGAGCTCTTTAGGGTTAAATTTCCTTGATGCTTCTTAACGTACTAGATCATCGAGGTAAAACTATCTCATCTTTGTTTTCTTTTTGTGATTAGGTGTCTATTAGTATCTTAGACACCTTGAGGACATGTGTCATTCAAGTATGGAGGAGGGTTCCTTCTAGGAATTTTCCTTTTTGGTTGTTTAAACTTGTTTAGCATGTTAGGTTGTTTTGTTTAGGTTTAGAGTTGGCATGAATTTTTCAAAAATTTGACCCCCTCAAAAATTTTCAACTTGTGTTAGAATATTATCATTCTCTTAGTTAAGGATTTAATTCGAGCATAAAGCCTAAGAATTGGTAGAAACCTCGCACTCTATTGTTTAGACTAGTGGTCTCACTATGTAGACTAGACTAGAGAGTTGTTGAATGCACCTTGTGAGTATTTGAGCTGATGGAAGAGACATCAGTCTCTATATTTTTCATGAGATGCATACTAGAGTCAGTTGATCAAGGTAACCTACTAGTACTTATCGTAGTCTAGGTTATGTGGAAGTTAGTAAAAGGACGGGGGCATTCTTTGATATTGAGCCTAGAGCCTTAGAGCTAAAATCCCTTAATATCTATTGTTTCAACCCGTTGAGCCTAGCGTTTTCTTGATCTTAGATGAGGAGGCCAATCTTAAACCTTATATCAACCATCTTCCTTACCTTTTGTCATTCAGTCTGAAGACATTTATGTTTGAGTAGGAATGATTTGTATTGGGTTTAGTTGGTAGTTTAGGCTTAATTTGGGTTATGTTCATTGGGATGTTGTATTATGGCCATGTTAGATACCGAGTTTTTTGCCTAAGATATGTTAAGTATGTATAGTTTGTTGAAGTTTGTGAATATATGTTGTTTAAAAAAAAGAAATGAAAAACAATGTAAAGTTGAATAAGGCATGTTGTCTAGGCAAAACTTGTGCTTCTCGGTCTTAGGACATTGGGATACTTAGGGACTATGCTTATAAATGTGATATTTGTGAGGATGTTTAATTAGACGAGTGATTAGTTATATTTGTGATATATCCTCAGATTGGGTGGTTTAGCTACCATCCAAATATTTTACCTCACCTTGACCTTAAGCCCCATTACAACCTAATAAAAAGACCTCTCGATCATTAGCAACTATGTGACTTTTAGATAATGCTGAGTAGGACGTAGGATGCTTTGAGATATATTGACATGTATGCGAGTGATAGAAAGTTGACCCTACAAATTATATGAGTGAACCTTCTAGTGTCTTTTATATAGAGTTAACACTTGCTTAAATAATTGAGTGTGGAGGTGTCTACTAGTTTATTGTGCTTTGTGTTTGAATTGATGAACTAACTTAGATTATGATTTCATTATAATGTGAGCTGATGTTTTTAAGGGAAGTTAAGTGCTGAGCCATCTATGCCATGTATTTACCTTATTATGTGTTTGTTTTTCTTATTTCATTTTTGTTTAGATTGTTTTCCGCGCTTTGAGTTTTGCTTGGGGACAAGCAATGATTCAAGTATGGAGGTGTGATGAGTGTGAAATACACTCATTATTCGTTTCCTTTTAGTAGGTTATTCTTAGTATTTTAGGTTGATTTATTTGCATTTTAATTGTCATAGTATTAGTTTTTGTTCATTGTGTGTTTTTGTAGAGTTTATCATTTTTTATTGTATTTACTTATTTTTAGGAGTCTATTCAAGGAGAAGTGGAGGACGATCGAGTGAACACGCGAAGGCATGGATGAGAGGGAAGTCACAAAGGCAAAGAGTGCAAAGGACAGGTAGCTGGCACACACCAAGGGACATGAAGCACGCCAAGGTCCCGTTACTCAAATGACTATGCATACAGAAAACCATTTGCACTCAGAGAAGGAGAAAACACAAAGGCTGGCACACGCCAAATGAAGTTGGCGTACGCCAGTACAGTCAGACAGAAACAAAAAGAATCTCAGTGTTGGACAAATAAAATAGAAAATAACTTAAGTCTGTTTATGGCTTTTGTGAAGGAAGGGGCACAAAATGGCTAACTTCCTAGATATTTTGTGTAGTTATTTATCTTAGGATAAGTTAGTTTATATATTTTGTTAACTATTTGACTATTAAGCTTAGTATATAGGCTATTTTCCTTTCTAAGTGAAAAGGTGTGAGAGAGAAGTAAGAAATAGACAAGAAACAAAACACTCTCCTCTATTTTGGACGTGGATGTGAAGGCAAGAAAACTTGAAGATCTTGGCTAAGCTTTCTTACCTTTACTCTTTCCATATGTTAATAAAGATGTATGTTATTTATATAAGCATGTGTGAGTAGTTAAATATGAGTTTGGTGTCTTGTTACCTTGCATAAGCCACGGTTCGATGGGGTGTATGTGCTTAGGATTGTGTTCTTATTAATGTGCTTCATACCATGCTTAGACTTGCTTGATCACCAAGCCTTAGTAGCTAGTCAAAACTTGAGACCGAAAGGGTATGGAATTGACGGATTAATTAGTTTGATGATGAGTAGCCTTGTGAAAAAGAACCCTTCCTTGGAGACCTACTTGTTGTCCTTTGACCTAAGCTTATAATTGGTGCTTAGCTAGTTTAGATGGTTGGTGGGTTCGAAAGAACATATCTAGCCTTCTAAGCTTAGTTAAGTAGCAATTTAGACTCATGGTGCACGAAAGTGTAGTTGATGTTGCCTTAGAACCACTCAGACCATATCACATACACAAATAACCCCCTGAATCTTATGGTTATGTTGCTGGTTTAGCTACCTTACTCATTTTAGTATTCTAAGTTATTATTCATAGTAAATAAGTAACTAGTAAACCAAAAGCTTAAGTCTGTAATCATTATATATATGTTTTAAAGTTTAGATCACGAGTGTTTAACAAACCAAACTTCATAATATAATCCTAGACAAGTAAGTAAACCTAAGAGTAGGCATAGAACCTCAATCCCTGTGGTACGACAACCCCTACTTACTCATTATTGCAATTCGCTTCAATTCTGCTCATAAATTGGCGCATGCCTGCCCCATTGTGGCACGCCAGGTTTGTTCGTCCGAGAGCTTTTTGCTCGCACCTGGTGTAGTGGGCGCATGCCTGAGCTTCAGGTTTGTTGAAGGTTGGCGCACGCCAACCTTGTCCGGCGGACGCCAGACAGACCGAACGAATGACCGATTGTCCAGTGTTAAGTAGAATTAAGGTAGAATAGGTAGCGAATCTCGGGCAATCTATAATAACATATAAATATACTAATTTTTATAAAATAAACCAAATAAAGTATTCATACAAAATGGTAGTCTCCAATCGAAGATAAAACCATAAATTAGTGAAATTTTTTGGGTGAACCATTCGGTTCAACAGGATTTTTTGAGCAAACCATCCAGTCCGATCAAAATTTTAGCAACTCGCCCGAATAGCATTTTTTAGCCAAAAACGGAATGCTCTTATGGACAATTGGCGGTCGGACCGCTAGTTTTACTGCATTTTTTAAAACATTGACATACATAAATCGAGAACTGGTCCAATTTTTTTCATACGGAAATTTCAAATGAACCCCTTAGTTTTTTTTTAGATAATGAAGTCCTTAAATATTTTTCTTGAAAAGTTAGGTTCTGTTTTGGTTGAAGGGAAAATAGAGAAAATTAAATCCACTTCTTCATTAGATGTATGACAAATTTTCAGTTTATTTCATAAAATAATCGCTCCATGGTAACAACTGAACTCTTTTCTATTGTATAACTAGTCCCCAATTCTTTTAAAATGGATAGAGGTTTATTCAATAACTAATACATACCTGTCCGGAGTTAAAATTGCTCCTTACGATTAAAAAGAGCATAATTCGATTTTTTATTTATGTTTAAACACTATTATTTTTTATTATTGGCTAATTTATTGTTCAATGCGGTTCAAATTTCCTTGGTAAATGTGGCTCGTTCGAGCACCGGCCACCCGTACTAATTGTAAATCAAATCAATCAGAATTCTCTTACTTGAACAGAATTTGTTCTATAGATTGTACCTCTCTTTTCTTAAGCACTAAAGAGACATGAACCACAGTTTGGTGGATGAATAGGAACCGCCAGATCAGAGCATGATTAACGGCTTACTTACAATTTTTACGCATTTCGGCTTTAGTGTTGGTTGGTTCACTAGGCAAGTTCTTTTACGAGGACAGTTGTAGCGCTTTAGTGTTGGTTGGTCCACTAGACAAGTTCTTTTACGAGGATAGTTGTCGCTACAACTTTAGTGTTATACTTGAGTATGCTAGAGTGTTCTAAAATCTTTAGACAAGTCCTCACTTTGGTCACTTACCTTATTTTTAAATTTTTGCTAAACTAGCATTGGGTAAGTTAGGCTGATTTGACCTGCTTGGGTAGAATGGCCATAACTTTTTCATTTCTGATCCAATTTGGACAAGTGAAAATGTTTTAGAAATCTAATAAATAGACCTATAATTAGTTGGACATAAGTTTGTTCATATTATTAGTATAAGGTCAAAATTGATTTTGAAATTGCTGGATTATGATTGACCGAGAGATAGACAGTCAATCAAGGAGAGTCAAGTGTAATTTTCTTATTAGAGCTTAAGAGACGTGATAGGCTTGAGGAGAAATCATCCAAGAGATAAATAAGGCCCTAGTTCACTTAGGACAAAGACAAACATAAGATAGACACTAGAAAAATCGAAAGAAGAAAGAGGAAGAAGCAAGGAGGAGAAAGAAGAAGAAACAAGCAGGTCGAAAAAGAACCGTGCGCTAAGTAGGTTTGGGTTCAGAATTAGACTTTGTAGTTGTCTACAAAGTTGTAGAGGATAGCATTCCCTATTCTGGGGTATATTTACTTTGTTGATTTGGAAAAGTATTGAATCCAGTAGACTCGTTTTACTTTGGTTAACTAATTGAGATCTCGAATTTGAGTAGGTTGAAGGAGAAACGACTTTGCGACTTGATTATGTTGAGAGCTGAGTTAATTTTTGGATATGATATAATAAATGACAAACAGAGGAGTCTTGTTTTGTTAATTTTGTGGATTGGTGATGATGTTAAAGTAAGGGTATTTGATTATGTGAGTATGTTGATGGAGATGTGTGGAAGTGTTGATGGAATCATTGAAAGAGGGTTATTTGGTTAGTTTTGAGTGAGATTTTAGTAGGTGTAGGGACTGTCATGACCTCTTTTAAGTACAATTATGGTTCTTTTAATATAGTATAGTTATGTAGTATTTATATGTTCTTAGGAAAGGAAGTGGACGATCGATGAGCCGAATCATTTATGGAGATTTAGGATTTACGAACTTGGAGGAAGTTAAGGTGAGTGGATAATGGGTTCATGAAAACCATTATTTTCATTTGCTATCTATATTCCTTGTTATTTTGAAACTAAAAAGTGAATAAGCTATGCCTTGTTTCTTAGAACTATTCTATTGATTACCCCATCATTGATCCTATTTCATCGAAAGACCTTCATTTGCGATCTTATTCTTTGATATAGTTCGTAATTATTCCTATCATTATTCCATATGCTTATGAGCATTGTATGATATTCATATTATGTTTATGAGGTCTTTAGGATCACATCTGGTATGTATTAAGCCTTTGGGGCGTATGCCATGTGTCTTGTTCTTTGGGAGTGTCTATGCACATATGACTTATATTTATGTTGCATTTATGCTTGTGCAGTATTTATGCTTGTGCAGTATTTATGCCTTATGCTATGATGTAATACTTGGCTTATGGCTCATATCTCATAGCTATTATGTTCTATATTATGTATGTTATGACCAAATGAAACTACTATGTATTATGATACATATGATACAAAATGTGACCCATTGACATTCCTTAACCTCGTGACGCTTATTATCTACTTACTGAGCTTATCTCACTATTCTTCCTTATTCATTTTCTAGATCAGTAGTTGAAGACTTAGAAAACTTTCATAGAGTCGTGGAAGCTTGCACCCTTGAGGTCAGGTCAACAAAGATGTCTTGGGTATTTTGGACTTGTATTATGTTTGATGTAGTGGATGATTGTAAATGGTTGTATAATTGTCAGTTTTGCGAGCGTGTTTAGTTATTGTATAGGTATGCTATGCTAAGGTTTATGTTTATGAGGCTTGCATGGATTTGATTGATGTTAGTTTTAGTCGAATCTTTGTGCCGATCACGACTATCAGGTTACTTGTTAGAATGCCGTCAGATCTTCCTAGCCATCGAATGGCTGAGAGCAATCCTCTATAGTTGAGGATCATGAATGTCAAGATAAATAAATGAAAATTCATTTTTCTTCCAAGGTTCAATTTTCTGCTGATTTGAAATTTGCAAAAAAGAAGAATTCTTTTAAGTTTGCATTAAATTATTGGGAAAATACACTTTTAGACGACGCGCAGCAGCATCCGAATGCAGCCTCGGAGTGCCGCGCGTGGCGCTCACGCGCTTGACAGAAAAAAATTGGCGGGGCCCGGCTTCGACCTGAGACGAGCGGCAACCAGCAAAATGGGCCGGCTGCTTGGGGCCCGCTTCGTCTAAAATAATCGTTGTTTATTTTTTTTTCCTGATCTTAATTTTATACTATTTTGTATACTTGTTACGATATTATTCATTCACAATATTGTTAAATATAAGGTTTGAGATAGATAAATATTTGACAATTATCTATTGAATTTTACTAAAATAAATATAAAAATTGAATAGTAATTTTTAAAATTAACAATAAATTTCATAAACACCATATATTACAAGGAACTTAAAATAAAATTACAGAAAATACATATATTACAACATTCTTAAGCATAATGTACAGAAAATACATATATTACAACAATCTTAAGTAGAACGTACATAAATTAAATATTGAACAATACTTATAAGCAGAACGTACAAAAATTACATGTATTAAAACAACAGAACGGACTTAAGAAGACGTTTCATGTCTTCATCTTCTGGGGTTGGGTTTTGTTTCGCAATTAGTGTATTCAATATTTACATTTGTTTCATTTGCATGGACATTTTTTTCCTTTTGGTTCGTTTGTCGTCCATAACCTTATCGGCCTCTATTTTCTTGTTCATTGTTTCCACCTCAGTTTCTCGAGTCATTCGTAAAGCCCGTATTTCAAGAGTAACTTCATCCACAACAATCTTTTCCTTTCCTCTCTTTTTTTAGCTGCATCTCTACCTATAGGACGCACAATTGAAGATGATCCACTGACTAGAGGATCTAGATTAGGAGGGACTGAATACTCGCCTTCATCAGTCGTTCTAGTTCTTTTTAAACTTCCACCACTTTCATCAAAATCCTGCTCAACCTCCAGAGGATAATAGGCTGCATCGTGTTGTACATCCAAATTCCACTTTGGATGTTTACACATAACTTCATTAAACACAATCAACTCAGTAAATTTGATGTTTCCATTACCTACATATATCGAATATGCTTCTCGCTCTACGTCAGCCATGCTCATGCTGCTCCATTTTCGCCCAAGTGCTGCCTTGTATGCACCAACCCATTTTTGTCCATTTGAATTAAGTCGTTTGTAACGACCTTTCATTTGGTCCACATTTCTTTCTCTTATTTCTTCTGGATTTTCGGCTTGAGCTTGGTTGTACAAGGCACTAATACGTGCCCATAGTGAACATCCTTTCTAAATTTTCCCCACTCTACTATCTTTACTATAGAAGATCCAAGATGACATTAGAGCTATGTCCTCTTTAACACTCCAACAAGTTACTGAAACTTTATTCACTCTCTCGGATGTGAATAAATTTTGAGGGTTACCATGTTGAGGGATGGGAATTTGGGAAAGATTTGGCGACAATTGAGAGTTCCAGAATGGCTGAGAATTTTGAAATGGATCAAATTTTGGAGAGTTAGGATTATTTAGGTCCATCGTAGGAAAAAGAAGATAGAAATTTGGTTTTGGTGTGAAGTTGGAAGTGCAAATATGTAAACTATTTATAGGAGTCTTTCCCATCTAACTTTCCTATCTACCTTTCAATCCCATCTTTCTTTCCCATCGTACTTTTTATTCCATCTTTCTTTCCC
>SOPF01027665.1:164569-177477 GCA_012979155.1 Hypericum perforatum | reverse complement strand
TTTTATCCCATCTTTCTTTCCCATCTTTCTTTCCCGTCGTACTTTTTGTTCCATCTTTCTTTACCATCGTACTTTTTATTCCATATTTCTTTCCCATCGTACTTTTAATCCATCTTTCTTTCCCATCATACTTTTTATTCCATCTTTCTTTCCCGTCGTACTTGTTATTTCATCTTTCTTTCCCATCATACTTTTTATTCCATCTTTCTTTCCCATCTTTCTTTCCCTTCTTTCTCAATCTAAAGCTATATAATCCAACACATCCTTCTATTCACTCCCATCTTTTATCACCATACAATATGTCTACAAATTCGGATTCTAATACCAACACCGATTCAAGTACTGAATGATGATTCATGCAGTAGAGAGTATAGTGAATGGGTAGATAAAATCCAAAAGCAAAATATACAATTCGATCGCATACTCGAGGATTTGTATATGAGAAGAGCTACACAAAATGAGGGAGAAGCAAGTATGCCACGTACACACATGGGCTGGACAATATGTCGGGAGAAGTGGGAATGCAACAATTATTTTGGAAGCTGTTGCATCATATGACTTATGGATTTGGCATGCATTTTTTGGAATACTAGGTACGTGCAATGATATTAATGTGCTACAACGATCTCCTATTTTCAATGATATATTGGAAGGCCGTAGTCCAAAAGTGAGTTACATCGTTAATGGTGTTCAGAGAGAAAAGGCATATTATCTTACAGATGGGATTTATCCTACATGGGCTGTGTTTGTCAAGTCAATTACATCTCCAACAACTCAGAAACATAAGTTATTTGCTGAAGTTCAAGAGGCTTGTAGAAAAGATGTGGAACGAGCATTTGGAGTACTGCAAGCTCGTTTTACTTTTATCTGACGTCCATGTCTTCTTTAGGATAAAGATAAAATGGGAAGAATCATGCTAGCTTGTATCATATTACACAATATGATCGTAGAGGATAAACGAGATACATATCTTCATTACTATGATCCGACAGAATTTATTAATAATACTCCTAGACAACATGACGAAGATGATGGACAACCTCCGGAGTTCTCTACTGAGCAAATTAGCAACTTAGCTAGTTATATGAGTGCTAGGGATGAACTCCACGATAAACATGCTCATAATGCTCTTAAAAATGATCTCATTGAGCATATTTGGCAGAAAAAAGGAAATCGTAGTTAGTTTTAAATTATCATTATCTGTATTTGTAATTTATTATTTGCAACTTCTACGTAATTTGAATTATTGCAAATTTAATACTTTTCAATTCATAATTATTATTATTTATTTTTCAAAATTAATAATTTAATGCGAAGTACAAAATATATATTAATGAATATAAAAATATTAAATAAAAAATTAAAGTTAATTAGGTTAATGATGTAGAGGATACATATATTAATTGTTTATTGGTTATGGTTGGGTTGTATGAGGATGCTGTTGTGGGTTAAAAATTGAGTGTAAGAGGATGAGTTGAGGTGGATGAGTGAGAAATTAATATAATATTGCAGGGCTGGGTTGTATGAGGATGCTGCTGCGGATAGTCTTAGTACCCTGTGATTTGCCCAAAAATCACTTTAGTACTATTTGGTAAAGAATCCTTAATTCGAGTCATACATCACCAAATTAACATCACTTTAGTCAGTGAGCAACTACCCAGATTTTGCCTGTCCATTTGTGCTTGCCATGTACTCTTCTCTTTCCTAGTGTCATGTTACATCACTATCATCCCAAATCCGTCTCCCAATAACTAGCCCTAATTTTTAAATTTTTCTCAATATTTTTATCTTCCCCATTTTCCCTCTACTTTCCCTGACCCTTCCCTCTCGTCCCCGACCCCTTCCTTCCTTTCCTCCCCGAGCCCCTCCTTCCTCTCTACTCCTAGCCCTTCCCAGCCCCTCTATGTTTTTTTTCTCTCTCCTTCCTGAGCCTTCCTTCCAAGCCTTCCTCTCAATAAATGCATTGTGGTTCTCCTTCCCGTGGCTCGAAACCCTAAGTCGAGTACCCTTGATTGATTTCTATTTATTTAACCATTGTATTTGTTGATAGTGACACCTATTTGAAAACCCTAAATTAGGTCATGTGTTTGTTGTAGGTGGACAATGGATGACTTTATTTAGATTATATACCATTTTGGTGGAAGGTGGATCGACAATAATAGAGATAGGAGATACGTTGATGGAGATAAATTCAAAAATCAATGTCGCTATGAAATAGACTATTTTGGTTTCTAGAATATGAGTAACACTTATACCAAAGTCTTGTGTATGGGTACTATAAGACTTACATATAGAAGGGAAGTTGATAGTACGGAAATTAAGCTCTTATATGATACAGATGAGATGAGAATGGTAGGAGAGCAACGTAGTTTTATCAAAACTCATGTGTTTGGTATAGAAGTAGGTGAAAATGTTGCCTAGCTTGCTAAGTTGCAGAAGAGATTGGAGTCTAGATTGAAAAAGTTGAAGGTGTTTTTGTGTGATATTGACAACACTTAGAGCAATAATGATAAGGAAAGCTATGTTGGTAGCCAAGATGAGGAGTCATCGGATGATAGCGATTATGTAGTTAGTCAAGATGAGAAGTCATCGGATGATACAAAACTTGATGAAGAGACTGAACTTAAAGAACTATTTGGAGTTGGTCCACATATTTGTATTGAGGAAGAGATTGTAGTTGGTGCTGAGGTTCGAGTAGGTGAAGAGACTTCCATTGGCAAGAGACTTTAGTTGGCAAAGGTGTTGGAGTTGGTAAACGTATTAGAGTTGGTGAAGAGATTAGAATTGGCGAGGGAGCTTCTGTTAGTGAAGGTGAGAGAACTTCAAGGCAATATACAAAGGCCAAGAATTTAAAGAACTCCTTTGGAATACTACATCCATGGGGAGCTTGACCAAGTGGAACTTTTATCTATATGAGATGAAGAAACTACCAAATAGAGAAGATGCTATCAACTTTTTGATGAAGAATGAAGCAAGTAACTGGTTAAGGAGCTACTTGATGAGTATGAAAAACACTCATTATTCGTGTCTTTTTAGCAGGTGGTTCTTAGTGTTTTAGGTTGATTTATTTGTATTTTAGTTGTCGTAGTGCTAGTTTTCGTTCATTGTGTGTTTTTGTAGAGTTTATTATTTTTTATTGAGTTTGCTTATTTTTAGGAGCCTATTTGAGGAGAAGTGGAGGATGATCAAGTGGACACGCGAAGGCAAGGACAAGATGAAAGTTGCGAAGGTAAAAAGTGCAAAGTACGGGTAGCTGGCACACGCTAAGGGACATGGCACATGTCAAGTAGCCATTACTCGAACGACAATTCACGCAGACAACTAGGTGCACTCGAAGAAGGAGAAATCACAAAGACTTGGCGTATGCCAAGTGAAGCAGACGCACGCCAGATCAGTCTGACAGAAACAAAAAGTGGCTGAGTGTTGGACAAACAAATTGGAAAAAACTTAAGTCGGCTTATGGCTTTTGTGAAGGAAGAGAGACAAGATGGTTGACTTCTTAGATATTTTAGGTAGATATTTATCTTAGGATAAGTTAGTTTAGATATTTTATTAACTATTTGACTATTAAGCTTAGTATATAAGATATTTTGCTTTGTAAGTAGAAGGTGTGCAAGAAAGAGAAGTGTAAAAAGAGACAAAACCATACCTCTCTCTCTCTCTTGGACGAGCTGGTGAAAGAGGAGAAAGGCTTGAGACTTTGATAAGTCTTCTTCATTTTTACTCTTTCTTTTGTTAATAAATATAGTATATTGTTCTTATTATTGCTTTTGATGTTCATATTAAGCATGTGTGAGTAGTTTGCTGTGAGTTTGGTGCCTTGATGCCTTGTGTGTAGCCATGGTTTAGAGGGTTAAAATTTATAGGAATATGTTCTTATTAATGAGCTTATTGCCATGCTTTCATTTGCTTGATCTCCAAGCCCTTGTACTTAGGTAAATCTTGAGACCGAAAGGAGATAGATTTGATGGAGATGTTAGTTTGATGATTTGTTGCTTTGTAAGAAGAAAAATCTTCCTTAGCTACTGGCTGTTCTTTGAGTGATATGATTAGTTGGTGCTTAGCTAAGTTTAGGTGGTTTTTGGGGACGAAAGCACATCTTGTCATTTTAAGCTTAGTTAAGGATCTATTTAGACCAATCTAGCGCGAAAGTGTAGATTGGTTGCCTTTTGAAACACTCAAACCATGTCACATGCTTCATATACCCCCTGAATCAATTGGTTACATTGGCTTTTAAGGTATTTAGCTCACTTTTAGCTTTTTAGTTATTGAAAATCTGTTTTGTAAACAAACTATCTAAGTGTTAGTTCTAGTACTCTTTATAAATATGTTTTAGACTTTAGATTGTGTGTTCAACAAACCAAACTTCATAATCTGATCCTAGACTAGTAAGTGAACCAAAAAGTAGGTCTTAAAACTCAATCCCTATGGTACAACAACCCCTACTTACTCTTATTGCAATTCGCTGCAATTCTGCTGATAAATTGGCGCACGCCAAGTTTGTTCTTCCAAGAGCTTTTTGCTTGTACTAGGTACAGTTGGTGCGTGCCTGTGCTTTCGGTTGGTTGAAGGTTAGCACACGCCAACCTTGTTTGGCGTATGCCAGACAGACTGAACAAATGACCGATCATCTAGTGTTAAGTGGAATTAAGGTAGAACATTTAAGAACCGAATCATCAATTGGCGTCGTTGCCGGGGATTGAGAATAGACTCTGAATTTAGTTTACTAACTTGGATTAGGATATTTTTGTTTATTTTTATTTTTATTTACTTTTTAACCAAGTGACTTGTCTTTCTTGACAAGTTACATGCATGCCCTTAACCCGTTCTACCAATAATTCTCTTTTAGAAATTGAAGTGAACATAACACAGTTAGAAAGGTCATTACGGAAGGAGAGACAAGATAAAGAAAGAATGGACCAAAGGCAAGAAGGTCAAGAGGACAGAGTTCCTGGTCTTCGACCTTCTCTAATGGACCATGGAAGACCAACATATGAAGGAGCTTTAACCAGAATCCAATGGCCAGCTGTTGAAGCCAATCACTTTGAAATTAAGCCAGCCATGATTCATATACTTCATGCTTTGGGTCAGTTCTATAGATTACCTAATGAAGATCCCAATGAACATCTGGGGAACTTCATGGAATTAGCTGATAACTTTAAGTATCCTGGAGCGTCTGATAATGCTGTAAAGATCAGAATATTTCCATATACATTAAGGGACAAGGCTAAACTTTGGTATAAGCAACTAAAAGGTACTCCAATAACCATATGGGAATAATTGACAAATGCTTTTCTTGACAAATATTTCTTATACTCAAAGACGAACAAACTTGTTAAGGAGATCACCAACTTCGAACAATATGAAGGAGAGTCTTTGAGTGAAACATAGGAGAGATTTAAGGATTTGTAATGTAAATGCCCGCACCATGGTTTGTCTGAGGAGTCTATGCTTAAGACTTTTTATTTCAGCCTGTCACCAACAACAATAGGAACTGTTGATTCTGCTTCCAATGGAAATTTCCTGAGAAAGGAAAGGGGTGAAGCGACCATATTCTGGAAGAGCTGGCAGCAACAAATAGGATAATCACCAATAAGAGAAAAAACAACCCCTCAGAGAGTTAATGAAGATTAATGAGCGAAGGGAGAGAAGAGGAATGATAGAACTTGATGCTTCATTGTCTTTTCAAGCATAATTAGATTTAATGGCAAAGCAGTTACATGATTTGACCCTAAACAAAGTTAATGTTGTTGTTGTACAACAGCCTTGTGAAGCCTGTAGCAACATTAGCCACGAGATTAGTCAATGTGCCATGATGAACCAACCTACACAGTTGGTCAATTTTGTTAGTGATCAAGGACAAGGAGGAAATAATCCATATTCCTCTACATAGAATCCTGGATGGAGAAATCACCCTAACTTATCATGAAAAGAAAGAAACAATGATGATAGTATGGCAATTGTTCCTGATAAAGGATTACTTTTATGTGTCCCACAACAAGGACCACTACCTGGTTTTCAACCATGTAGATTTTTGAGAGAAAGAATGGTATCCCTTGAGGAGAGATTTGACAAGGAGAAGAAGTTCATCCAACAAACTGGAGAATCATCCAACAACCAAAGTCAAATTTTGAAGGCATTAGCGGCCCAGGAAGCAAGGCAAAATAATTTGGAACAATTTCTAAAAGGGAAAGCGACTGCCATGCATAACATGGAAGTGCAACTTGGGGAAATTACAAAGACAAATGCCCAAAGAGCATCTGGCTCTCTCCCAAGTTCTACCGAAGCAAATCCTTGAGGCCAAGTTAATGCAATCTCCTTAAGAAATGGTAAAGAATTAGCTTCTCAATCAGTCAAAGAGAAGGCTGAAGAGAGTGATGTAGAGAATCCAAATAAAGGTAAGGATGGAGAAATTTAGAGAGAAAAGGTTCCGTAAGAAGAAGTTGCGATGGAAGATGAAGTGTATGTACCACCATCACCAATGATCCCTATTCTGCCTTATCCTTAGAGGGTAACGAGAAAGTCGGGGATGGATGATAAATTTCTCCGTTTCATAAAGAAAATGAAGAATGTTCAAATAAGTGTCTCTTTCCTAGAGATGCTAGATCAAGTTCCACACTATGCCAAGTTTCTAAAAGAACTTGTCACTAAGAAGAGGAAGTGGGAAGATGGAGAGACAGTCACCCTCACGGGTAATTGTAGCTCTCTAATCTCAAAGAATCTTCCGATGAAGCTAAAAGATTTGGGGAGTTTTACAATTCCCTGTTTCATTGGTGAAACTGAGTTTCCAAAATGCCTGTGTGATTTAGGCGCAAGTATCAACTTTATGCCTTTCTCTACATTTCAAAAACTAGGTTTGTGTGAAGTTAAGCCAACTTCAATGCTTCTCCAGTTGGCAGACCAAACTATTAAGAAACTCTTCGGTGTTATTAAGGATGTCCTGGTGAAGATTGACAAGTTTATCTTCTCAGTTGACTTTGTGGTTCTGTATTTCTTTGAGGACAAGAATTGTCCACTAATTTATGGCAGACCTTTCCTCAATACTGTACATGCATTAGTAGATGTACATAATGGTAAATTGGTACTCCAAATTGGAAACAAGAAGGTTGAGTTTAACATGACAAGTTTTATGCGCAATCCTCTTGATGAAGGGATGTACATGAAAATTGATATTGTGGATGAATGTGTCCTCGAGTTCTGCAAGGAAAATATCTCTAGAATTAAGGATAAAGAACAAGAGAAAGAAGAGGAGGATATTGTGGAATAACTAAAGGAGGAAGTTGACAAAAAAGGTCTACTTGAGGAGCTCGAACTTCATTTGAAATATCGGACTCCACCCTTAATTGTAAAGGCTCCTTCCTTAGAATTGAAAGAGCTACCCTCGTATCTGAGATATGCATAATTAATAAATGGAGGGAGGTTACCGATTATTATATCAAACAAGCTCACTAAGGAGGAAGAAAAGAAAGTGCTCACAGTTATGAACAAACGGATTAAGGCCATTGCTTAGCAAATATCCGATATTAAGGGAATAAGCCCAGAAGTTGTGATGTACCATATTCACATGAAGGATGGAGCAAGGCCGAGAGTAGACCAACAAAGGAGACTTAATCTTAATATGAAGGAGATTGTTAAGAAGGAAGTGATTAATCTCCTCGAGGCCAGTATTATTTATCCAATTTCAGATAGTGAGTAGGTAAGCCCAATCCATTGTGTTCCTAAGAAACAAGGAATGATAGTTATGATCAACGAGGAAGGGGAGCTCATTCCACTAAAAACTGTGATCAGATGGAGAGTGTGCATCGATTATCATAAATTGAATGATACTACGCGAAAAGATCATTTCCTACTTCCATTCATTGATCAAATATTGGAAAGGATAGCGGGGTATTCTTATTATTTCTTTTTGGATAGGTACTCAGGGTACAACCAAATTGTAATATACCCCAGAGATCAAGAGAAGACATCTTTCACCTGTCCCTTTGGTATTTTTACATATCGCAGAATGCCTTTTGGATTAAGTTGTGCCCCAGCAACATTCTAATGTTGCATGAAGTCTATCTTCTGGGAGATGAATGAGAAGATTATGGAAATCTTCATGGATAACTTCTCTATTTTCAGAGACTCGTTTGATCATTGTCTTGACAATATAGACAAAGTATTGAAGAGTTGTGAGGAAAAGAATCTTGTGCTCAACTAGGAAAAATGCCATTTTATGGTAGATGAAGGGATAGTCCTTGGGCATAAGATTTCTAGAGCTGGAATGGAAGTTGATAGAGCTAAGACAGAGATGATAGAGAAGATGGATGCACCAACCACAGTTGAAAGAGTTAGAGCATTTTTGGGTTATGCCAGATTTTACAGAAGATTCATCAAGAACTTCTCTGTAATTGCTAAGCCTCTAACAAATTTGTAGGTTAAGGATGTATCCTTCAACTTTGATGAGCACTGCCTTAAGGCATTTAATGCTCTAAAGAAAACTCTTATCATAGCTCCCATGATTTCATCAACAAACTGGAAGCTTTTATTCGAATGTATGATGCGAGTGATCTCGCTTTAGGTTGTGTGTTGGGACAGAAGAAAGAGGGAAAGCTCCACGTAATCTACTATGCAAGTAGAGTACTAGCAGAAGCTCAACTTAATTATACAATAATAGAGAAGGAGATGCTTGCAGTTGTTTATGCATGTGACAAATTCAGGCCATACTTGCTTGGTTCGAAAGTTATAATTTATACTGACCATGCAGCTTTGAGATATCTATTCTCAAAGCAAGATACCAAGCCTCGCTTGATGCACTGGATTTTGTTACTTCAAGAATTTGACTTGTCCATTAAGGACAAGAAAGGAGCAGAAAACGTTGTTGTAGATCATTTATCTAGGTTAGAGAAAAGCAACAGTATTTAGATTGAAGGGAATATTCAAGAAGAGTTTTTAGATGAAACTCTGATGATGATAAGTAGAGTAGAAGCTCCTTAGTATGTAGACTATGCCAACTTTTTAGTTTGAGGAATTATTCCTATAGATTTGAGTTATCTTCAAAGGAAGAAATTTCTACGGGATGTTCAGATGTATGTCTGGGGTGATCTGTACCTTTTCAAGAGGTGCATTGATTGGGATCTTTGACGTTGTATTGCTAGTTGGGAAGTAGCAAACATTTTAGAGCAATGCCATAACATACCTTACTTAGATCATTATAGAGCTACAAGAACCACATCTCGAGTCATCGAATGCAGATTATATTGGCCTTTCATCTCCAAGGATGCATGTAGTTATGTTGAGCAATGTGACCACTGCCAACGAACAGGAAACATCTCAAAGAGGAATGAGATGCCATTATCTAGAATTTTAGAGATTGAGCTCTTTGATGTTTGGGGATTGGACTTCATGGGATCTTTCCCAATATCATATGGCAACAAGTATATCTTGATAGGAGTAGACTATGTTTCAAAGTTGGTAGAAGCTTTGGCGTCACCTACAAATGATGCTAGAGTAGTTATCCAATTTCTTAAGAAGCTCTTCTCGAGATTTGGAGTGCCACGAGCAATAATTCGTGGTACTGGGTCACATTTTTTGTAACAAGCAATTTGAAGTCCTGCTAAAGAGATATGGGGTATAATGCACAAGGTGGCAACACTTTATCACCCTCCCAAACTAGCAAATAGGTTGAGCTTTCAAATTGTGAGCTTAAGAAATCATGGAAAAGATGATCGATATAGCAAGGAAGAATTGGTCGAACAAGCTTGATGATGCCTTATGGGCTTATTGAACGACATTCAGAATGTCGATAGGAATGTTGCCTTATAGGCGTGTTTATGGAAAAGCATGCCATCCTCTAGTGGAGCTTGAGCATTGTGCATTTTGGATAATTAAGACCCTTAATTATGATTACAAAAAGGTCGGAGAGCGCAGAATTCTCCAACTTGAGGAGTTGGATGAAATGCAGGACTTGGCATTTGAGAGCTCAAGACTTTAGGAGAGGACCAAGAGAAGACATGTGTCCCACATCATCAAGAACGATTTCAAGGAGGGACAGCATGTTCTTCTCTACAACTCGCAACAAGACTCTTTCCAGGGAAGCTCAAATCCAAGTGGAGCAGCCCACACAAAATTGTCAAAGTGTTCCTTTTTAGAGCACTTGATTTGAAAGATAGCAAGGGATTAATCTTTAGTGTCAATGACCAATGATGCAAAATCTACATTGGAGGGGGCAGTATTAATCGAGATATGGAGGTATAATTGGTTAATATGCCATCTAGTGCTTGAACGAATGGAACAATTTGGTAATGCCTCTTTTACCTACAGAGAATAAAGAATAGGATATTTTGTGCTAAGTATATTCATCTAGTTAGTGTCTCAGTTTCTAGAAAAATTTCGATTGACATTTGCCTCATCATTCTTTGTCTAGCGAAAGAGACTTTGCGAATAGAACACCGTGACGAAAACTTCTTGTGACACTTGAGAGGAATATCAAAGAGTGCCTACAAGAGGAGGATAAAGAGATTTGAATTTTTTCCAAGGTGCAGAAAGTTAAAACATGATAGAGACTATAGCAAGAATAACACTAACTCACAAATTGAGTGTACCGTGCTACTATGTTGCTACCCTATTAGGCTTAGAGCCAAAAAGGTTGCACGGAGAGGTAGTTCGTAATGGTATGCCATTTGTGAGTTGTGCGAATTGCAAAAGTCAAAATTGTACTTGTGACCCATGAGGTTAGGGCGTCTAGTTTTCAAGCTTTCCAGGAAAGCAGCATATATAAAAGCCAAAAATATTAGATTAGCATGTTTGTTTCTTATGTGTGATCTTTTAGGTTTAGTGTTTATATCTTAAGTGTGTAGTTTTTGTGGTTCGTACATAGTTGGTGCATGCCAACAGATATGGCATACACTATGTCAAGTGAATTTGAAGAAGTTGGCGCATGCTAATGCAAATGGCATATGCCAGGGTTGAGAAATTGAAGAAGCTAGCGCACGCCAATGGACAAGGCGTATGCCAGTTTCGGGCATAATAGTTTATAAAACTCTCGGGCGTGCATCTTTCTTTACAAAATTTCAAAACCCAAACTCTCCTGCCACTGAAAACTTCGAAACCAACTGAGCCCAATCTTTCCTAACCATCTCCCCATATTACCCAACACCCGAAACACATTCCTTGATGGCAGATGATGTAGGATTTAGCCGTGTTCGATATGAGGACATGAGAAAGTGCACAAGAAATCCTACGCCTTCACCACCAGATTCTCCATATCCAGACATCCACAACGGGTATGATGCTCCCTTCGCAATCTTCCACGATTAGGAGGGAGAGAGGTATCAAAAGTTTTCTCAACTTACTACCCTGAGTCATTTCAAAATTGATTGGCATGACATGAAGAGATTAGGGGTAGATAGAAAATTGGGGTCAGCCATTAGGAAGTTGGGTTGGGATTACTTTGAAAATAGAGAAATATTGGCTAGGCATGAGCTAGTATTAGAGTTCTATTGCACATTGCAGGTTGCGACAAACAGAGATTCATTCACTGCATATGTCTTTGATACTTATTTTGGCATGAATGAACCTGAATTTAATGACCTCTTTCACCTTAAATCTGGAGTAGGAACTTTAGACTTTATTCTTGCTAGTAAGGCCTATCAGGCATGGCAAGAGATTACGGGTTTTGAGAGATATGAATCAGGGAGGGCACCTAATGCCCTAATTAGGGAATCACATTTAGGCATCCTCCATCACTTTATGACTCTGACCTTCAGTGGTCAATGGAAAGAGTCTAAAGTATTCCGATCTCAACTTTATGCCATCGACTGCCTACGCCATGTCATTCTGTTTAACACATTTGCCATGGTCATTGACTACTTTGCACGATCCATTAGTGATAGGGAACCTAGGTGATATGAATCTGATGGGTCAAGAAGTTTCAAGCTGAATTAAATACAAGAAGTTTGGGCTCAATCTAATGTGTGCAAGACCAAGGACGTCCAAGAAGCCCATGGACATCATTGAAGCTAATTTAGAAGCTTAGGATGCACGCATTCTTCTAGAAGCATGCATAATGTGAAGATCTTCTATTTTGGAAGTGCATAAGTGATGAGTGTCAAAAACACTCATTATTCGTGTCCTTTTTGTATGTCGTTCTTAGTGTTTTAGGTTGATTTAGTTGTGTTTTAGTTGTCTTAGTATTAGTTTTCATTCATTATGTGTTTATGTTAAGTTTATTGTTTTTCATTAAGTTTTCTTATTTTTAGGAGCATATTTGAGGAGAAGTGGAGGATGTTCAAGCGGACATACGAAGGTATGGACGAGAAGGAAGTCGCGATGCCAAGGAGTGCTTATCACGAGAAGCTGGCACACGCTATCCCTCTATGGTGCACGCCAAGTAGCCATTACTTAGATGACCAGATGCACTCAAAGCTGAGAGAGGATGCCACTTGAAGCAGGTGCATGCTAGACCAGACGAACAGAAGTAAAATAAAGTTGAGTGTTGGACAAACAAATGGCAAGACTTGACAAGGGTGGCTTAGAGCTTTCTGAAGGAAAGGGGGACAATGGTTGACTCTTTTTAGATATTTTTAGGTTAGATATTTTAGTAGATAAGTTAGATTGGATATTTAGTTTACTATTCCATTAGTTACTTAGTATATATGCTAGTTTTGCTTTGTAAGTAAATAGAGAACGAAGTGGACCAAAAGAGACATTAACTTTGGACCAAAAACAGATGTAAATATTAGTTTTTGGTAGAAGAATGTGGACTTGAAGAGGGGGAGCTTTGTGATAACCTCAAGAGTGGTCGGTCGATTGTGCATTGTGCTACGTACTTGGGGGATGAGTTTTAGAAGTGTGTTTAAGTGTCCTTGGGTTCACTTAGCGTGTTGGTTCAAGTTCGATCAAGTTGTCGCAATGAATTTCAGAAGTTC
>SOPF01027665.1:75144-152610 GCA_012979155.1 Hypericum perforatum | reverse complement strand
TCTAGGCAATACTTGTGCTTCTCGGTCTTAAATCATTGGGATTCTTGGGGAGTGTGTTTATTTATTTTATATATGTGAGGATGTTTAGATTAGACGAGCTATTAGTTGCATTTGTGACTTGCCTCGGATTGGGTGGTTTAGCCACTATCTATATATTTTACATCACCTTTACCTTAAACCCTATTACAACCCGATGAAAAGACCCCCCGATCATTAGTAACCATTGTGACTTTTAGATAACGGTTAGTAGGACATAGGATGCTTTAAGTACATTGACCTGTATGCGAGTGATAGAAAGTTGACCATACAGATTATATGAGTGAAACACTTGTCTATCCTCGTGAGGTCGACCTTCTAATGTCTTTTATGTAGAGTTAACACTTGTTTAAATAATTGAGTGCTGAGGTGTATACTAGTTCATTGTGCTTTGTGTTATGGATTGAAGAACTAACTTAGATTATGATTTGATTTTGATACGAGTTGATGTTTTTTAGGGAAGTTAAGTGTTGATCTATTCATGCTATGTCTTTACCTTATTTTGTGTTTGTTTGTTTGTATATCATTTTGGTTTAGGTTGTCCACATTTTGACTTTTTGCTTGGGGACAAGCAATGATTCAAGTGTGGGGGTTGATGAGTGTCAAAAACACTCATTATTTGTGTCCTTTTTGTATGTCGTTCTTAGTGTTTTAGGTTGATTTAGTTGTGTTTTAGTTGTCTTAGTATTAGTTTTCGTTCATTGTATGTTTATGTTAAGTTTATTATTTTTCATTAAGTTGCTTATTTTTAGGAGCATATTTAAGGGGAAGTGGAGGATGTTCGAGTGGACATGCGAAGGTATAGATGAGAAGGAAGTCGCAATGCCAAGGAGTGCTTATCACGAGAAGCTAGCACATGCCATCCCTCTATGGCGCACGCCAAGTAGCCATTACTCGGATGACTATCCATTCAGACGACCAAATGCACTCGAAGAGGGAAATCGCGAAGACCTGGCGCACACCACTTGAAGCTGGTGCATGCTAGACCAGACGGACAGAAGTAAAATAAAGTTGAGTGTTGGACAAACAAATGGCAAGACTTGACAAGGGCGGATTAGAGCTTTCTGAAGGAAAGGGGGACAATGGTTGACTCTTTTTAGATATTTTTAGGTTAGATATTTTAGTAGATAAGTTAGATTAGATATTTAGTTTACTATTCCATTAATTACTTAGTATATATGCTAGTTTTGCTTTGTAAGCAAAGAGAGGACAAAGTAGACCAAAGGAGACATTAACTTTGGACCAAAAACAGATATAATATTAGTTTTTAGTAGAAGAACGTAGACTTGAAGAGGGGGAACTTGGAGTCTTGATAAGTCTCCATCCCTTTTACTCTTTGTCTATGTTAATGCTTTGTGTTTATATAAATATGTGTGAGTAGTTTGCTATGAGTTTTGTGCCTTAATGCCTTGTATGTAGCCACGGTTTAGAGGGGTTAATATATGTAGGAACATGTTCTTATTAACGAACTTGCTTTGACTTGTTTGATCACCAAGTTATTGTACTTAGTCAAATCTTGAGACCGAAAGGAGATAGGTTTGATAGAAATGTTAGTTGGATGATCTATTGCTTTGATAAAAGAGAAATCTTCCTTAGTTATTGATTGTGCTTTGAGTAATATCCATAGTTGGTTCGTGATTGAGTTTAGGTTGTTGGTGGGGTCGAAAGAACATATCTAACCTTCTAAGCTTGGTTAAGGGTTAATTTAGATCTTTCTAGCATAAAAGTGTAGATTGATTGCCTTTGAAACACTCGTACCATGTCACATGCTTCGTATACCCCCTGAATCACTTAGTTATATTGGTTTTTAAGGTACTTAGCTCGCTTTTAGTTTTTTAGTTGTTGATAATCTATTTTGTGATATAAACTATCTTGGTGCTTGTTCTTATGCTCTTGATGCTTGATGTTTGAGACTTTAGATCACTTGAGTTCAACTACAAACTTCATAATCTGATCCTAGTTAAGTAAGTAAACCCTAGAGTAGGCCTAACACCTCAATCTCTGTGGATCGACAATCCTACTTACTCTATTTGCAATTTACTACAACTCTGCTATTGAACTAGTGCACGCCATCCTTGTTAGCGCACGCCAGGTTTGTTAGTCTGTTAGCCTTTTGTTCATGCCAGGTGCTTTGGCGTGTGCTAGAGCTTTGGGCTGATCTAGGGGTGGCACACGCCACCCATTTCTGGTGTACACCAGGAAGATCTAACAAATGACCGATCGTCCATTATCAAGCAGAATTACGGTATAACGTTTATGAAGGAAAGCAAATTCGTCAATAAGCTTGTTTTCTACGTGCATCAACCTTTTGGGATGTGCATCAACCTATTTTGGAAGCATGGATTCATTTAGATTCTACTTAACCTATTTAGTAAAGCCAATTATTTTGATTTGGAAATTATATTCCAGCAATCTTTGGCTTATTTAGGATGTGCATCTACTTATACTTACTAGATATTATATGTTTAGTTTGATTCTTATTTAGTTAGGCCAGAATCTCCTTGTTTAGGAATTTAGATTTTGGTCAGATTGCTTTGTTCCTTTTTAGGAGCTATTTTGATTAGGAATCTCTTTGTACTTTGAAGCCTATTTATTAAAGAGGCATTATTAATGAGAAGAGGAGAAGAACTTTGATAGAAAATTTGTGGCTTTGCCCCCTTGGTTCTTTGAAACTGTTCGAACGAGACAGAGTGATTTTGTTCGTTCAACCCTTTTCTTATCAAATGGTCCTTCCATCCCCGTTTGTGGCATGATTCGACCTTAGGTTAAGGTTCTCGTATTCCCATTGCTTTGGGTTGAGGTAATTGGTACCAAGGTTTTTAGCAAGGTGCAACTTGTGGGTTGAAGTCTTCCTCATCTTTTGACTTATCAAGCGGATTTCTATCACTGTTTGTGGCATCTCCATTCAAGGTCAAGGTTCTCATTTTCACTATTGCTACGAGTCAAGGTTAACCAATACCAAGGTTCGGTGCAAAGGAGCAAGACGTGGGTTGTGATAAACTCCATCCTAAAGTAGATGGTCCTAGATTGATTGAGTTTCCTCACGGGATTCATATCATTTAGTATCAGAGCTTTGGCTCTACTTTAGGCCTATCTATCCTTTACTTTACATTTTTTTTATTTGTTTGTTTCTTTTGTATTCTGAGTTGGAGAAAAAAACAATTCGAAAAAAAATTAAAAAAATGGAAAAGGAAGAACAGACAGCCTAGAAAAGAAGAAAAGGAGGCTAAACAAAATTCAAAAAAAAGGGTTGTGCAAAAAAGTATGTTCTTGGCTTTTCAATTGGAGATGATGTCATATTATTTATGCTCTAAGTATTTATTATGTTGGAGTAGAAGATATCAAGTAGAGCTACGACATTCAAAGATTAAACCTTGTTTTAGCAATGTTATTCATTTGAGGATGCATAGAGTATGCAAGGATTTGAGGACAAATCCTTTTCAAAAGGAGGGGAATGATATGAATCTGATGGGTCAAGAAGTTTCAAGCTGAATTTAATGCAAGAAGTTTGGGCTCAATCCAATGTGTGCAAGACCAAGGACGTCCAAGAAGCCCATGTCAAAGCCCATGCACATCATTAAAGCTAATTTGGAAGCTTAGGATGCACGCATTCTTCTAGAAGCATGCACAATGTGAAGATCTTCTATTTTGGAAGTGCATAAGCTTGTTTTGGATGTGCATCAACTTATTGGGACGTGCATCAACCTACTTTGGATGTGCATCAACCTATTTTGGAAGCATAGATTCATTCAGATTCTACTTAACCTATTTAGTAAAGCTAATTATTTTGATTAGGAAATTATATTCTAGCAACCTTTGGCTTATTTAGGACGTGCATCTGCTTATATTTACTATATATTATATGTTTAGTTTGATTCTTATTTAGTTAGGCCAGAATCTCCTTCTTTAGGAATTTAGATTTTGGTCAGATTGCTTTGTTCCTTTTTTGGAGCTATTTTGATTAGGAATCTCTTTGTACTTTGAATCCTATTTAAAGAGGCATTATTAATGAGAAGAGGTGAAGAACTTTGATAGAAAATTTGTGGCTTTGCCCCCTTGGTTCTTTGGAACTGTTCAAACATGGTGGAGTGATTCTGTTCATTCAACCCTTTACTTATCAAACGGTCTATCCATCCCTTTTGTGGCGTGATTCAACCTTAGGCTAAGGTTCTCGTATTCCCATTGCTTCGGGTTGAGGTAATTGATACCAAAGTTCTTAGCAAGGTGCAATTCATGGGTTAAAGTCTTCCTCACCTTTTGACTTATCAAGCTGATTTCTATCACCGTTTGTGGCATCTCCATTCAAGATCAAGGTTCTCATTTTCACTATTGCTATGAGTCAAGGTTAACCAACACCAAGGTTTGGTGCAAAGGAGCAAGACGTAGGTTGCGATAAACTCCATCCTAAAGTAAATGGTCCCAGATTGATTGAGTTTCCTCACGGGATTCACATCACTAGGTATCTGTACTTGGGTCATATTATATCATGCATTATACGTCACCATTTCTCTAAGCAGCTTGCAAACTTTCAAGGATCAATCATGTAACTAGTACCGCTTGACATCGAGAAACTCCACTATAACAAGCTGATCGAGAAGACAACTATAGACAGCAAGGAGATATACATCTATAAGCCATGAAAGAGGTGCAAGGCAGTTCAAGATGCTACCACAAAGAGAGGAGGAACAAGAACATCAGGACCCAGCCCATCACGATGAAGTAGGGTCGAGTCATCAGGCACCTGACCCACAGGTAGAGATATAGTACTTATATGACCAATTTGCTACGATGTAGGTACAGCTACGGGGTCATGAAGAGCAGCTTTATAGTTTTAGCATGCAACTATAGGACTACGTAGTTAGCAACGTAGCTGGGTGGGACCACTAGTAACGACTATAGTGCTTACATGAAAGCCAAGCTTGGAGCTCAAAGAGAGGAGCAGAGGGCATTTTATGCCGAATAGAGAGCTCACATGGCGCACTAGCAGGAGCATTATGAGCAGCAGCGAGCACATGCTAAGTGGATGCAAAACTGGATGGAGAACTTTGGCAGCAGCTTCATATTCCCACCACCACCTCTTACAGATAATTGACAGGGAGCTCCTTTTTCCCTTTTTTATTTACTTTCTTTCTTTGTTTTCTTTGTTTGTTTACTTTTTGTCTTTTGATTATGTTTTTGTATTTATGTGCATGTAACTCATTTAATATTCATATTATGTTACTACAAGGTGATCTTATTAGGCTTAGAGCCAAAAAGGTCACAAAGAGCTAGTTTACATGACACACCATTAGTGAGTTAATATGTTGCATGTTTGTTTATATGTATGCATGTTTTGAGATAGTTTATTCATATCTTTGGTGATTTGGTATGGAAGCATTCCCAGTTGAGCTCTCCAGGGTTAAATTTCCCTGATGCTTCTTAACGTACTAGATCATCGAGGTAAAATTATCTCACCTTTGTTTTTTTGTGATTAGGTGTTTATTAGTATCTTAGACACCTTGAGGACAATGTGTCATTCAAGTGTGGGGAGGGTTCCTTTTAGGAATCTTCCTTTTAGGTTGTTTAGCATGTTAGTATGTTAAGTCGTTTTGTTTAGGTTTAGACTTGGCATGAATTTTTCAAAAATTTGACCTCCCTCAAAAATTTTCAACTTCTATTAGAATTTTATTATTTTCTTAGTTAGGGATTTAATTCAAGCACAAAGCCTAGGAATTAGTAGAAACCTCGCACTCTGTTGTTTAGACTAGTGGTCCCGCTATGTAGACTAGAATAGAGTGTTGTTGAGTGCACCTTGTGAGTATTTGAGCCGATGGAAGAGACATCAGTCTCTATATTTTTTATGAGATGCATACTAGAGTCAGTTGATCGAGGTATCCAATTAGTACTTATCATAGTCTAGGTTGTGTAGAAGTTAGTGAAAGGACGAGGGCATTCTTTGACATTGAGCCTAGAGCTTTAGAGCCAAAATCCCTTATATATCCATTGTTTCAACCTGTTGAGCCTAGCCCTTTCTTGATCTTAGAGGAGGAAGCCAATCTTAAACCTTATATCAACCATCTTCCTTACCTTTTGATGGACAAAAGAGAGAAAGGAATGGAAACTTATCAAGTCTCCAAGCTCCAACTCTTCAAGTCCACGTTCTTCTAAGTGAAAGCAAATATTTACATTTGTTTTGGTGGAACAAATGAAGCAAATGAACCACCCTTTGTTTTTAGACCAAAACTAGCTAATATACTATCTAACTTAAGGAATAGTAAACTAAATATCTAATCTAACTTATCTAACAAGTTATCTAACCTAAAAATATCCTAAAAGTGCTCTGCCAACTTGTCCCCTTCCTTCACAAAGCTCTAAACTGCCCTTGTCAAGTCTTCCATTTTGTTTGTCCAACACTCAGCTTTATTTTACTTTTGTTCGTCTGGTCTGGTGTGTGCCATGTGCACCTGGCGTGCGCCAGCCATCGCATTTTTGCTTCTTTGAGTGCAAATGGTCGTCTACGCGAATGGTCGTCCGAGTAACAGCTATTTGGCGTGCACCATATAGTCTTGGCGTGCGCCAGAAGACCGTGCATTGTATTCCTTGGCTTCGCAACTTCCTTCTCATCCTTGGCTTCGCGTGTCTGCTTGATCATCCTCTATTTCTCCTTGAATAGGCTCCTAAAAATAAGCAAACTTAATGAAAAATGATAAAATCAACATAAAGACACAATGAAGAAAACTTAACACTAAGACAACTAAAACACAACTAAATCAACCTAAAACACTAAGAACGATATGCTAAAAGAGTACAAATAATGAGTATTTTTGACACTCATCAATATGATTAGTTGGTGCTTAGCTAAGTTTATGTGGTTTTTGGGGGCGAAAGCACATCTTGCCATTTTAAGCTTAGTTAAGGATTGATTTAGACTAATCTAGCATGAAAGTGTAGATTGGTTACCTTTGAAATACTCGAACCATGTCACATGCTTTATATACCTCCTGAATTAATTGGTTACATTGGCTTTTAAGGTACTTAACTCACTTTTAGCTTTTTAGTTGTTGAAAATCTATTTTGTAAACAAACTATCTAAGTGTTAGTTTTAGTGCTCTTTATAATTGTGTTTTAGACTTTATATCGTGTGTTCAACAAACCAAACTTCATAATCTCTGATCCTAGACTAGTAAGTGAACCAAAGAGTAGGCCTTAAAACTTAATCCCTGTGATACGACAACCCCTACTTACTCTTATTGCAATTCACTGCAATTTTGCTGATAAATTGATGCACTTCAGCCATACCTGGTGCACGCCAGGTTTGTTCTTCCAAGAGCTTTTTGCTCGCACTAGGTGCAATTAGCGCCTGTCTAAGCTTCGGGTTGGTTGAAGGTTGGCACATGCTAACCTTGTCCACCGTATGCTAGACAGACCGAACAAACGATTGATCATCCAGTATTAAGTAGAATTAAGGTAGAACATTTAAGAAGCGAATCAACACTACTTTAGTCCTTATTGCAAGACACTATTGATTGTGAGTAACATCACCGAGTCATTCAATGCATCTATATTACCTGGGAGGGACAAACCTATTCTGGCCATGTTAGAATAGGTTAAGAGGAAGATGATTAAAAAATCCATACCAAACTAGCAGCTATGAAAAAATATGAAGGCATCTGTGTCCCAGCATTGTTAAGGTATGAAACATTTTATTTGAGGTTGTCTTTAAATCAAATGGATTAAAGTTGTTTGATCGTTGTCTTTAAAGCAAATGGATTTATTTGTTTGCGCTTTGTCTTTGAAGCAAATAGGCCAGACAATGTTAGAGGTAGACAACTATTTTGTGACTTCTGAGTCCTGATGAGTGGCCAGAATCAGATAAAGGTGTTGTACATCCTCTAAATTATAGGAAGCCGAATGGATGATCAAAGAGGAAGAGAGAGGGTTGCCGATAAACCTTAGAAGATAAGTTTGCGACGAGGAGGTAATAATAAGTGTGGGAATTGTAAGCAAATTGCGCATAATGCACACAAAGCTACAAAGCTGCTCATATAGGGAAAAAACCATACCAAAGGAGACAACGCCTTGAATCGGTAAAGAGTGCACAATCTTCTCAGACCAACACTGGCAGTTCTAACACTAGTTGAACTTGTTAGGCGACTATCTTTCATTGTTCAATGATGACTTGAATAAATTTTTGTATAGCTATGTCAAGATAATTTGTATTAGGTTAATGATACTTGCTATGAATATTTTACTATGAAACAAATTAGCTGTCAAACAAGCACTTTTGCTATCGAACTTGTTGTCAAACTTGAAAGTTTTGCTATCAAAACTGCTTCTTTTGCTATCAAACTTGCTGCTACTTTTGTTATAGAACTTCTTGTCAAACTTGCTATCAAATTGTGTGTACCAGATTTTCTGTTAAATGAACATACATTCAATTTAAACAAGAACATTATAAACACATCCATGTTCTTCCAAGTTTGAATCGGATTACAAGCACATTCATGTTCTTCCAAGATCCACATTACAAGCACATTAGAAACTACAACTACAACTACAAACTACAACCAAGTTTGAATCACTACAAACTACAACTAAATAATCCAAATTACATACACACTAACTACAATCATAATCATGATAATATGATGGGTAAATTATCCTCAGGTCCCTGACTTTTGTACGTTTTTGCAGTAGGGCCTCTGTATAATTTGAATTAGATATAGGGCCCCTATCTTTAAATGAAATACTGGTCTTGGGTCCCTTGCTGTTGTCATCAATTTTTTTCGTTTTTTTACATTGAATTGACCAAAATACCCTTAAGCCAAAAATTAAAAAAAAACTCTTTCATCTCTCTTCATCTTTAACCTTCATCTTCAACCTTCAATCAAAATACCCTGGCGCCACCTCCTCTTTCCTCTCCTTCAACCCCCTGGCCACCACCTTCAAGAACGGTGGTCCCAATCCCAGCTTGGCCATCGCCTCCTCCAGGAACTCCCCCATTAGCCTAACTGCCTCATGCCTCGTATTCCTCCTAGCCATCCACCTCGACAAACCTTTCAGAGCTCAAAGTTATAGCTTACCAACTTGGTGGCATCGGCTCGGGAGAACACGAATGGAGCTAAGCTCCACCACCATCATCAAGAAGCCCACTAGCGAGGATGGCCCACTAGCACTCCCTGTACAGACTCTACTACCCATTCCTCACCACCATCGTCGAGAAGCTAAAACCCTAGATCACCACCTCCAACCTCTCTCTCCCTTCCGACTATGCCATTGCAATGGTCCTCTCCCATCTTGCCCACAGCTACTTGGCCACCTCACTCGCCTCCTAGTAGATCGGCGTTGTCTCGGTCTAAGGAGTATGGATCCGAGTATGGAAGGAGGATCGGGTCCGAGTATGGATCTAGGGGGAAGAGTGATAGGCCAGCGGTGATAGCTCAGACTGAGGAGTATAGATCTGGGCAAGTATGATAGGCCAGCGGCGACAGCTCAGACTCAGGAGTATGAAAGGGTTTTTTTTAATTTTTGGCTTAAGGGTATTTTGGCCAATTCAATGTAAAAAACAAAAAAAATTGATGACATCAGCGAGGGACCCAAGACTAGTATTTCATTTAAAGATAGGGACCCTACTGCAAAAACGTACAAAAGTCAGAGACATAAGGGTAATTTACCCTAATATGATACATCTTCATGTTTTAGTGGCCTTCAACGATTCCCTCTTCTTAGTAGCATCTTCCTCCCCAATCTTTCAAATGCGAGCTTCTAAATTAACAACTTTAGAAGATATGGACAATACGTGTTTTTTTTCTCCTTAATCAACTATACCATTAACGACAGTAGTTCCATCCCTCGTTTTCAAGTTTGTGGATCATACCAAACAAAGAAATTGCATTACTTTTTGCCATACTCATTGTACCAACCACACCCATAAAAACATTTTCCAATATTGTGACTTATCTGTGCCATTTGTAAAGTTGAACGACTTCCATAACAATAATCCCTCACCTTCGACGCATTATTATCGACCACTGGGCTTAGCAGCTGCTCATCCTTCCAAAACTCTTTGAAGATCTTGGTACTTTCTTAGCTGGTTCTATAAGCTAGCTCGTCTAGGCTAGGATTCAAGATCTGGGTCCCTTCTTCTCGATGAGTGTAGTTCCAAGATGAAAAAGCTAGTCTGAGAGCACGTTTTAAGGTTTGGAATAGAGTTTAAAGAGCTAGGGTAATATAAAATTGGGTTTTAATGAACTTTATATCTTTAGGGTTTTTAAACAATAATAAATAAACAAGTGACTAATTTGTTATTTTCTATCCCACCACGTAATATTAATAATTTGCTAGGAAAATTTGACATGGAGAGCCACGTCTGACAAAATCGACATCGTTTGGAGAGGCAAAATTCGGGCAGCTGCATGTTGACCAAAGTGATGTGAATTGATGATTTTTGGGCAAACCACAGGGTACTACAAGTGTCTTTTCCCTAAATTATTTGTTACAAGGTTTCTCCTCTTAACGTTGGCCCAAATTTGCATCCATGATACCACCCTACTAGTAATGGCCCAGTTGACCTTTCACAGCCTTTTACGATATTTTTTGAACCATACTGGTACTACCAATCCTATTCAAAGATGTTTAGAATTTAATTGTGATGTGCGTGTAAATGTACACACAATTATCTATGTTTTTTTAGTCTTTTATTTGTATTTTTAGTCAATTGAGTCCTATTTTGTTATGTGTTTTGTGTTGTTTGCATATTGAGTCAGAAAGTGAGTGTCTATTGAGTTTTGTGCATTTTTTGCAGGTATGGGAGTAAAGTTTAGATGACCAGTTGTTAGCACAGAAGAATGTACATGGAGGAATGAGTATGATTAAGTATAGAAGCCTACAGGAAGTAGCAATCACTGAAGAATATAGCGGTCAACAGTGGTGAAGAATAAAGAATGTAGCGATCACTGGCAAGGCCTAGCGGTCACTGAAAGAAAATCAAGCCTCGGTATAAGTAGTCGCTATAAAGTGGAGCGGTTGCTGGGTTGCCTATCCCGGATTCAAAAGACTTCCTGTTTTACTTAGTTTATGAGTTTGTTTAGGTTTTAGATTGGCTCAGCTATATAAAGGTTTAAAGCCCTAGGTTAGAAATACTCTTGATAGCTTTCGCTCAAGATGTTCAATTTAAATTTATTCTACTGCCTTTACTTCCAAGGATTGTAATCAACAGTTTGGATCATTCAATCGATGAGGTATTATTATATTTTGTAATCAAGTATTGTCTTTTCATCCATCTGATTGATTATTGATCATTTGATTATTTTGTACTGTGTGTTAGAATTAAGATTGATGCCATTGATTCATAGCACGGATTTTGTCAACCTAGTTTCATTATTATAGTTTTGATCATTGTTCAAGTTTAGAATTGATAACCCTAGGTTCATGTAGTGATTCGTAGAGTTTAATTCACCAACCAATCACTTAGTTTCAACTGCTTAGATTAATTAGAGAATTGATTTGTTTGTCCCTATAGAGATGATCTTAGTTATTACTATATTACTTGTGCGATCGTATTCTCTTGCACGTATTCTTAACTCAATATTTATCACATCAAGTTTTTGGCACCATTGCTAGGGAAAGATTTCACTCAATTTTTTCTTTAATATTGGATATAGAATTGATGATTTTCAGACTAAGCATTATCTTACTTTCTCTGCCATCACTATACTTGATCTTCTTTGTTGAGTTTTGTAGTACAGTGAGAATTGTAGGAGATGGCAGATCGACAGGTAATCAACGTACCAATCAATAATATGAGGAGGCAAACATACCCTATACTGGTTGATCTTAGGCCTAGTATTAAGTACCCAACTATCGATGCCAACATCTTTGACCTTAAAACTAGCCTTATTCAGATGGTACGACAGGATCAGTTTAGAGGGTCTCCCTCTGAAAACCCTACAAAGAACATCCAAACATTTGAAGACCATTTCTCAATAGTCAAGTATAATGGTGTCTTACCAGATGCCATCAAAATACAACTATTCAGCATAGCTTAAACAATGATGCTAGAGAGTGGGTAGACTTATTCCCAGGGGTACCTTTACCACATGAGACTAGTTAGCAGATAAGTTCCTTGAGAAATACTACCTTCTAGGTAAGACCACTCAATTGCACAATAAAATCTCTCAATTCAGGCAAATGGGTGGAGAATTATTACATGAGGCATGGTATTGTTATAAGGCATTGCTTAAAGACTATCTACACCATCAGATCTTGGATTGGATGCTTATTCAAACATTCTATAATAGGTGTCATCCATAAATTCGAGTAAATCTGGATGTAGCATCTAGAGGTACATTGATTGAGAAGACAGATACTGATAGTCTATGCATTATCAAAGCCATGGCCACCAATAATCATGACTAGGGCGAGTGCACAGAAAGAAAGAAGGTTGCTAGTGTACAAGACAACAGCCAAATTATCACTCTCCAAGCACAAGTAGCCGCTCTTACACAGGTAGTCCAGGCTACATTGCCCCGCCCCACAACTCACACCACCCTCTTAGGTTTGCACAATCTGTACTGGCCCACATGGTACTGATAATTGTTCTTTCATTGCTAAATCTATCAATTATTAGGTAATACAAATAGACATAATGTGCCTAATAATGATCCATATTCTTCTACTTACAACCCTGGTTGGAGAAACCACTCCAACTTTTCTTGAAGAAATAATGCAGGTAAGCAGGTACCTCAACAACATGGACCCATATTGGGAGGTGGCAATGCTCCTAGTTTTTAGCTGCAACAACAATTTTAGCCATATCAACAAAAGTGGCAACAACAACCATGCGAAGATGAGTTGAGAAAGTAATTGCTCTGCCATGAAACCACAATCAGGAACTTGGAGATACAGATTAGCCAGTTAGCAGTATAACTAAATGCAAGACAACCAAGCACATTGGAAAAGAATGTCGTAAGCCTAGTGGCAAAACCTCTGGAGAAGATGATGCATGAAGAAGAGAAAGAGCTTAGAGTGATTCTTATAGTAGTGGAGAAAGACAAGCTCATGACATATTTTGTAAACCAATATTGGAAAGAAAATACCTCCACCACCCTGCCCCTAAAGACTACAGAAGCAAGCATCACATCCTAACTACTAAAAGTTCCTTGAACTATTCAAGAACCTCCACATCAACATCCATATCCTTGATGCTTTTGAATAAATGCCAACTTATAAGAAGTGGATCAAGGAGTTTATTATAAAAAAGAAGAACATTGATGATTTTGAGGTTATTCCGCTGACTAGAGATTGTAGTGCAATTCTGAGTCAAGATTTACCTCACAAGATGAATGATCTAGGTAGCTTTACCATTCCTTGCACTATTGGAGATGAGATATTCATGTGATCTCGGCAAGAGAAACACGAATTTACGGATCTATTGTTGCTTAGGATGGAGTAGACTTCAAACCCCAAACTGAACTAGCAAGAACCTCGGCAAAGAGCCTCAACTCGAGCAATGAGCAATCTGAGAACCTTAGTCCAAGTTGAATCACACCACAAACAAGGATGGAAGACTTGTTTGATAAGTGAAAATAAAGTTCAAGCTAAACGACACACAAGCTTAGGCAAGAACAAGCAGAGTTATCAAAACTCACTAAGTCAAAGACTTATAATATTCAGAATGAATTCATGTATTGGGGTCCACATTTTATTATGCTAAGATGCCTTTATATAGGCTACAAAGTCTTTAAACATTCCTAAATAATCTAACTCCTAAAAAGGAGCTTGCAATCTGACCAAATTATACTTATTCCTAAATAGGTGAATTCTGGTCAGATTGTAATCTACTAAACAAGAAGTAATCTAAGCATATAATACCTAGTAGATATAAGTAGATTCATATCCTAAACAAGCCATAGGTTGCTAGAATATAATTTCCTAAACAAAACTATTGACTTTACTAAATAGCTTAAGTATAACCTGAGAAAGTTCCATGCTTCCAAAATAGGTTGATGCACGTCCAAATTAGGTTGATGCACGTCCAAATAGGTTGATGCACGTCCATAATAGGTTGACACACGTCCATGCATGTTTCCAGAATAATATGTGCTTGCTAAGCTTCCAAATAGCTTCAAACTCTCCAAAACGAAATCTGCAAGCAAATAACTTCCTAAATAGCTTTAAGAACGTGCATGGGCTTCCCTTGGACTTTTTGGACGTTCTTGCTCTTGCATAAATTGAATTGAAACTTTTTGGCCCATCAGATTCATATCATGGCTCATCAGATCCATATCATTCCCCTCCTCTTGAAAGGGATTTGTCCTCAAATCCTCGCATATGCCATGCATCCTTGAATGAATAAAACCACTAAAACATGGTTTAATTTTTGAACGCCATGGCTGCACTTGATATCTTCCACTCCAATTGAATAAATACTTTGAGAATACACAGTATGAAGTCATCTCCAATTTGAAAGCCAAGAACATGCTTGAACGCACAACTCTTTTCTTGAACTTCAAACTATTCCACAAGTTGAGCAATATTGATCCTCCAACATAATCATACTTATCAACTCCTAAGAAGTCAATATGATCAACATGTTCAATAATAAAATCTGGAGATATATAAGATATGGGCTGAACCTCTTCCTTGTCAATTGCCAAAACAAGTTCTTCATGTTCATCAACAGTAGTAATCATGCTCTTCCTCATATTGACAACTTCCACAACTTCTGATTCATCGAACAAATCTCTCAAATAGAGAAGTGACATGTCATGCTCATGAAAACACTCTCCATCAAATAAATCAATGGCAAATTCACCAAATTTCTCCCATATCAAAACATCTTCAACAATCTGATCAGAAGTAATGTTAATATCAGAACAATATACCTTCTCCTCAATTTTGCACTTAGCTTGAAAGATGTTCTTATGTCGTGCTTTATCAACTTTCTTTAAATACAAGCCAAATCCTATAACCAAATCAGCTTTAAGTTCCTCCCAGTGGTCATCTCCTCGTTGCCTTGCCTCTATAGATTTGCAATTAATGCTCAGCCTCCTAAGACTCCTTGTAGAGCCTATGTTTTTATCTTGATCAGATTCATCTCCATTCGACCCTCCAATAGGTGCTCTACTCCTTTGTGCATGAAGTTTGCCTCTTGGTTGTTGCCTTCTGTGAGAGTTCTCTATGGCATCCATTCTTCGGTGCAATGGCTCAATCTCCTCTCACAATATTTGTTGGCACTTTCCTACTAAGGCCTCCTCAAACACCTTTAAATCAACATTGCCTAAAGTTTGGCCTTCTCGAAACATGTTGCTGCAAAAAAAATTCATTTCTTTTTCCCCTTTTTTTGTTTCCTTTTCTATTTTTCTCTCTTTTTTTGTTCTTTTTCTTTTCTTGATCAGAATACACAACCTAAGACACAAATTCTGATTGCTAAACACAAAACTAAAACATAAAACGAAATTACTACTAGATGAAACAAAAACACGAACTAAAACACACAAAACTAAACGGATAGATCAGCCGATTGATAAGCAACAAGCTGAGTACTAATAAAACAAAAATAACAAGGATAGATAGCCTAAAACAACAAGCCGTAGCTCTGATACCAACTGATGTGATCTCGGTAAGAGAAACACGAATTTACAGATCTATTGTTGCTTAGGATGGAGTAGACTTCAAACCCACAAACTGAACCAGCAAGAACCTCAGCAAAAAGCCTCAACCCGAGCAATGAGCAATCTGAGAACCTTAGTCCAAGTTGAATCACGCCACAAACAAGGATGGAAGACTTGTTTGATAAGTGAAAATAAAGTTCAAGCTAAACGATACACAAGCTTAGGCAAGAACAAGCAGAGTTATCAAAACTCACTAAGTCAAAGACTTATAATATTCAGAATGAATTCATGTATTGGGGTCCATGTTTTATTATGCTAAGATGCCTTTATATAGGCTACAAAGTCTTCAAACATTCCTAAATAATCTAACTCCTAAAAAGGAGCTTGCAATCTGACCAAATTATACTTATTCCTAAATAGGTGAATTCTGGTCAGATTGTAATCTACTAAACAAGAAGTAATCTAAGCATATAATACCTAGTAGATATAAGTAGATTCATGTCCTAAATAAGCCATAGGTTGCTGGAATATAATTTCTTAAACAAAACTATTGACTTTACTAAATAGCTTAAGTATAATCTGAGAAAGTTCCATGCTTCCAAAATAGGTTGATGCATGTCCAAATTAGGTTGATGCATGTCCAAATAGGTTGATGCACGTCCATAATAGGTTGACACACGTTCATGCATGTTTCCAGAATAATATGTGCTTGCTAAGCTTCCAAAATAGCTTCAAACTCTCCAAAACAAAATCTGCAAGCAAATAACTTCCTAAATAGCTTTAAGAACATGCATGGGCTCCCCTTGGACTTTTTGGACGTCCTTGCTCTTGCATAAATTAAATTGAAACTTTTTGGCCCATCAGATTCATATCATGGCCCATCAGATCCATATCGGAAGACACTAATCGATTTTAGGTCTAGCATCAATCTCATGCCCTTCTCCATATTCAAAAAGCTTGGGTTAGGGAACATGAAATTGACATTAGTAGTCCCTTAACTTACAAATAGGTTAATGGCTAAGCTAAAGGGGATAATTAAGAATGTGCTCGTAAAAGTTGATACTCTGATGTTTCTAGTTGACTTTATTGTTATGGAGATGCAAGAAGATCGAGACATCTCTCTCCTCCTTGGGCATCCATTTTTAGCCACTACAATAATAAGTATTGATGTCAAAAAAATAGAGCTACGATTCAAAGTCTGTGGGGAAAAAGTAGTCTTCAATGTATTTGATGCAGTGTAGGATCAAATTTGGACGAGTGAGTTGGTTACGAATGAAACTGAATTGAGGTTTGGATAGAACCTTGATCTTCACAACTTTCATTGTTAGAATCAAGGGAGTTCTATTGCTAGAACAGCCAGCTTATGGCAAGACAAACTTGAACAACAGGGATGCACCCTCACGAAAATTATCTCTGTTTGACAAAGCACACAACTTACTTTGGAATATTCTCTTGATGATTCTTATTCAATTTGAAATACAACTTAAATAGGAAGGCGGGTTATAAGGCAGAGAAAGGGTCACATTTGAGCTCCTTCCTAAGTCATTACATCCACTTTAACCATCCCATTATTGGCATTCATTGCTACCTTATTCAACTTCCAAAATTAAACAAGTTCGAATCATCAATTATAAGTAATAAAAGCACATGGAATTAACAAGCTGGTCTGAATAATCCCATGCAAGCCATGCAATGTTGGACGATCCTATGTCAGTATTTAAGGTAGCCAAATACTTGGCCATAGAAGATGATTGCTATTAGATCAATATTATTGACGAGTTAGTGGCAAAGCACAATGTAGAGACTTATCTGAAAGCTAACTAGAGACAATGCAGGAGACCAAAACAGAGGTAGATGGGCTAGAAATTAGAGAACCAATATCATGGGTACGAGCAGTCAAACCACCTGAACCAGATAATACAATACGGCCCAAGTTCCATACACCATCACACCACCAGAATTAGAGCGTATACCACCTCCAGGTCACTTGTGGTATGCTTACTTGAGTTGAGATAATGAATTACCTGATATTATGTCTACATCTCTTACTCATGAATAGGAGAAAAAAATACCAAGACTCCGACCGCAATAATGATACCAAGGCAGAATGCCAAGTGAACAAAGAGTGCTTGTAGGTACAGTTGGCTAACCACATTGCCCTACAAGGATCATGGGCAGACCTTGATGATCCAGGACCTCCATAATCAATTATGACTGACAAGCTAACAATGTTAACTTAGAATTACATTATCCTCTCTCTTTCCTTACACTTTTTAATTATATATTTTAGCATCACTCGTCTGAGTTTCTTGAGTTTGTGGGTTTCTAGGGTTATATATTTTAGCATCACTCGTCCGAGTTTCTTGAGTTTGTGGATTTCTAAGGAAATGCCTATAGTGTCACCATCGAAAAATATGTCATTTTTGTTTTTTTTTCGTTTTGCAGTAACAGTGTTTCACCTTTTCGAACCTAGCAATGGCTAGCCACCTAGCAATTTCTATGCTTGGCATTTGAGAACTCCATGCCTCGTCTGCTCCAAACAGTATTACCTCTCTAACCTGCCACCCCTACCGCCACTTCTACACCAATGACCAGGCTATCTCCTTTCCCCTCTATTTGTTTTTCATCTTATGTGATATTGTGATTTGTTTAGTTTGTGTAAGTGGTGGACCTCCACACATTAAAGACAATGTGTTTGCTAAGTGTGAGGGTGCACCTCATCTGAATTATTATGTGTTTGATCTATTTTCCTTGTTATATTGTCATACGCATGTGAGCGAGTATGTTATGTGTGTGACGTGTGCTTTTGATTGAATTGGTTATGTCTATTACAACTGATGAACCATCTGCTGAACTTGTGAACTTTGAGCAATAGGATCAGGTAAGCGTGACATCCTTGGCTATTTAAATTGATGATCGTAGTAGGTAGACCATACTCGAGAGTTTGATGAGTAACCTTGTAAGAGTACTTGAGCCGAACAATAAGATAATCATCTCTATATTATTTATGAGGTGCTCATATATGTCGGGCTATGAGAGTGGTATATGAGCACTTGGTACAATTTTCTAGTACGGGGTGAGTTATATATCGGAGACCATTTTGACATTGAGCCTAGAGCCTAAGAGCTAGAAACCCATTCTTATCCAATTTTTAAACCCCATTGAGTCTAAGTTTATTTGTTGAGTTACTAATTGTAAACCACTATATGAGCCAACATCCAACCTCTAACTACCTTTAACTATTTAGTCTGAGGGATTAGGATACCATTTTTGTGAGAAAATTGTAAGGGTGTATTCGGTAGTATAGCTGGGGGGATTGAACGTATATGGGAACAAAAAGGGTAGAATTAAGGTCAGCAATCAAAAACTGGGATGTGTTGCTAAGAATGTGTAAAAGAAAAGAAAATAAATAAATAAAAAGAAATTGAAGAAAATGAAAAGTGTAGAAAGTTGGAAAAGAAAATTGAAAAATCCAAGAAAAGTATAAAGATGGAAGGAATGTGACAAAAAAAGAAAGCACACAATGAAAAATAGCAGCTTATACTAGGTGAACGGCCTTTATGATACGGGTTCATTGGGTTGAGCACTTAGTAGTTATAGGGTGAGATGTTTAGTATACCCGAGAGTTAGCTTTTCTTGTGTAACCCTCGGATTGGGTGGTTTAGCCATTACCTAGTTTTATCCTTCCCTTACCTTAAGCCCTATTATAACCTTATGAAAAATTCCTCTTGATTACGAGCCTCATATTACTTGAGATAGTGTAAAGTGTGAAGTATGACATGCTTAGACCCCGAGCATGTTTGCGAGTAATAGGAAGTTGACCACCAAATATTTATATGTGAGGTTATGATAGGTTAAATCCAAGAATGAGATAAATAACTAGTGATGGGATGAAGCGTGTAGCAAATTGTTCACAGTTTAGAGATGTCGTGAATTTGGTAGTTTTGATGTACTTTGCTTGAGGACAAGCAAAGAATTAAGTGTGGGGGTATAATGTGCATGTAAACTCACACAATTGTCTATGTTTTGTGAGTCGTTCATTTGTGTTTTGAGTCAATTGAGTCCTATTTTATTATGTATTTTGTGTCATTTGCATATTGAGTCAGAAAGTGAGTGCATGTTGAGTTTTGTGTATTTTTTGCAGGTGTGGGAGTAGAGTTTGCATGACCGGTTGTTAGCGTGGAAGAACCAACGTGGAGGAATGAGTTTGATCAAGTTTAGAAGCCTGCAAGAAGTAGCGATCGCTGAAGAATATAGCAGTCATTGGTGGTGAAGAATAATGTATGTAGCGGTCGCTGGCCAGGCTTAGCAGTCGCTGAGAGAAAATCAAGCCTCGGTATAAGCGGTCGCTATGAAGTGGAGCGATCGCTCGGATGCCTGTCCCGGATTTGGATGACTTCCTATTTTATTGAGTTTAGGAGTTTGTTTAGGTTCTAGATTAGCTCGGCTATGTAAAGGCATGAAGCCCTAGGTTAGAAATACTCTTGGCTGCTTTCGCTTAAGACTTTCAATTTAGATTCATTCAACTGTTTTTAATTTTAAGGATTGTAATTGACAGTTCGGATCATTCAATCGATAAGGTATTTTCATATCTTATGATCAAACGTTGTCTTTTCATTCATCTGCTTGATTATTGATCGTTTGATTGTTTCGTACTGTGTGTGAGAATTAAGATTGATGCTCTTGATTCATAGCATGGATTTTGTCTGCCTAGTTTCATTATTATAGTTTTGATCATTGTTCGAGTTTAGGATTGACAACCCTAAGTTCGTGTAGCGATTCGTAGAGTTTAATTCACCAACCAATCACTTAGTTTCAATTGCTTAAATTAAAATTGGGAATTCATAATCTGGTAATTAGAGAATTGATTTGTCTGTCCTTGTGAAGACGATCTTAGTTATCACTATATTACTTGCGCGATCGTGTTCTCTTACACGTATTCTTAATCCGATATTTATCGCATCAATTTGCAACCAACCTGATTTAGGACCCAAATCTGTATCCCGGTGCATTTTATTCGATGGTACTACTAGTTACAACGTCCCTAAGATTTGGTATTGTAGATGATTTTTTTTTTTACAGCATTAACATTCAGAAATCATTTTTAGGTTATTTACTACTTGACTGTGTTTTTTGCAGAATGATTTGGTACATGAATGGGAATTGTATTTTGGTCTTATAAGACCATCGTCTAGAGGTTTGTGGTTTGATTGCTGGAAAACGGACCGCCTAACGGGATTGTGAAGAAAATTACCACTAAGAATTACTTGGCAGTCCTTTTGAAGGATATAAGTTTAGCAAATCATAGCATCCATAGTATTCTTATCTTCTTACTTGACATGTGAACCGACCTTTTTTGAAGTACTTCTTTCTGATATCAAATCAGGTATTTGTTTAATAACTTTTGTTCTCAATGTAACTGTTTTTTTTTTAAACCTCCACATGAAAAGATTGATGTGGTTGATTCACAATGGACAGTGGATCGTTCATCAAGTGATTCCTTCGCTAGTAGATCAGGTGAGTTGCTCTAGATGTGAGCTACATTCGAAATTGAATTATGGGTAGTGTTTGTTATTCACCAAAAAAAAAATATGGGTAGTGTTTTTGCACTTAGTTTTGAGGAGGTAATTTGTTTACCAAATGGCAAAGAAAAAGTATGACTAATCACGTGATTCTCTTACAAATCAAGTACTTTGCGACAAAAATTTGTACTCTATCAATGGAAATTCTAACTTGATATAAGACTAGATGGAAAATTGGAACAGGAAACTCGGAATGGAAACGGTAATCCCCCGAAATTCACCTAGTTGTAGGTTACTGATGTAGATGGATGCTGAGAGAGGTCGATTAGAAGTGAACTTTTTTTTAGAAGGGATCTGAAGTGAACTTGAAGGTTATTGTAATACCCTACAATTATTTAGATGTTGATGATGGTGACAACAAGCTATAGCCTTTTTGCTTGCATTGCCAGACACCTCACTCTGATATGTGTAGAAAAAATCATCTCTCTCTCTCTCTCTCTCTCTCTCTCTCTCTCTCTCTCTCTCTCTCACCTTCCTGCCTTGTATCCCAAGGCTTCTTTGGTTGTTTTCCTAACAACCAAACCACTTACCAGTACCACCCTTAAGAACTAGGTTAAGCAACAAAAGTTGAACCTCGTGCATCTTAAGTTTTGGATCTTCAACACTAATCATTAGTTGATTTACCCCTCAAAACGCTAATTATTCGCTGAATTCTTCAGTGACACTATTAAAAATTAAGTTTAGTACGAATAGACAATAAAAAATCATGTCAATGGATTTCAAATCTTAAATTGGATATAGTTATTCTAATATAATAAATTGTGGAAAAAGCTATTATCATTTTTTATTGAAACCGCGTGGTACATGTATATTGATGAACTAACTAATATATATTTTAACTAACAAGTACTTAAATTAACTGTTAATGATATTATATTAAATAGGTATTTCGTGTGTGAATCTTATCTTTCTTACAGATCCCAATTCTGCCTTCAATTGAAACAGAACTCTCACCGTCCTTTACTTGACCTTGTCTTTGTGCTACCTCTTTATTTCATCCACAAGCAACAACAACAACCAACTGATTCTCTTATGTAAGAAAGAGACTACACGACACCAGAAACATAAATATATTTTTAAAAAGGTATAACCTAATATATTTCTCAGAATAATATATGAGGCGTTAGGCACCAACCCATAATTAGACATAGAAATATAAAGGGTCCCCCTAAGTTCTCTATCTTATTATCCAACTACTAAGCTCCATCTCTTCATCTTGCATCTTCTACCAATTCCTCTCAGCTTCATTTTCCTGATATTGCATGAGAAGGAGCTCATATATACAAATTAATCGTCGTTAAAGCAAATTCGAGGTGAGTAGTTAAGTGAGAGGAAACCAATTTGTTTTTGAACATTTGTAACCTTTTCTGTGTAATAATGGAACATGGTCTGATTGGGTTTCTCTTTTTGTCAGCTATAAGGGCTTCTCTTAGCTCCCTGATTGAAGGTAAAATGGATGTTTGGTTCCTTTTGTTTCTAAAAACCTGTAATTAGAATGTAATCTCATTTACTATATACATGACTAGTATACAATTTTACCTATTAAAAAAAACTTCTATGCTATATTTCACAAGAAGGTTGATTTTTTTTATTTAAAACATTCGATTGCAGAAATATTATTCGTTACTATATCATATAAATAATCTCCTTTAGTATGTTTCTCAACTCTCTCAACTTTTTACAGTTAGACCAACTATGAGTTTGTAATATGATTTTTTTTATCAACTAATATCCGAATATTTATTAACAGATTAATTCATATTCAAATTGGTTTAAAATGTGGCAATAATTTTCCATTAACCTGTATATAGTATTGCAGTATTTTTTTTTTAAGAGCCGTATTTTTTTGACACGACAAAGATCTTCGTAATACTCAATATGGAAGTGCTTGAGAAATAATGTCTTACATTTTGTTAATGTTCAATTCTTCACGGTTTGTTTTTTTCCTTTCTTTTCCGCTAGGAATTAGATGGGGGAAATGTCAAGTTGGCAGTTTGGTGTTATTGGTGCGCTGTTCCTTTCGGTGGCGTCGTCCGTCTCAATTGTCATATGCAACAAGGCCCTAATGAGCAACCTTGGCTTCCCTTTTGGTAAACTTTTATCAACTCATTTAATTATTCGGAAAAACGAAATTTGAAGAGTTTGATATCCGAGATTATCACATTTGTTAATTATAAATGTGATAGATTTAACAAAATTCGTAAATCTTTTAACTTAAAATATTGAATTGAATATAAACACTCGTTTCAATATAATATCAGAATAAATTATTGTTCTCATGACGTATAATGACATGTCAGCTTAATTTAATGAAATTTAATTGCAGCTACAACTTTGACAAGTTGGCACTTGATGGTAACGTTCTGTACCCTCCATGCTGCCCAAAGATTCAATCTTTTCGAGTCCAAGTCCATTGACATGAAGACTGTTATGCTCTTCGGCATTCTAAATGGTGTTTCTATTGGGCTTCTCAATTTGAGCCTTGGGTTCAACTCCATTGGGTTCTATCAGGTAGGCCAATTGTCTCCAAATGATTTGATTATTGGAATATACTTTTCAATATTGATTGTACATTTTGAGCAAGTGCATGGTGGAAAGTGAATTATATTTTTTAAATTAATGATCTCTTGGACTTATGTACGCACCAATTATTATTATTTTTATCGAAATAATTGCCCGACATCTATAATTACAAGTATTTATTGCCTGCTTCGATTTGTACTTACCTGTCTTTTATGATACAGATGACCAAACTTGCAATAATACCATTTACTGTAATATTAGAAACACTTTTCTTGAACAAGCAATTCAGGTAACCGACGAATCAACTGGCTAGAAATTTAACCAAGTTTCCATTTATCATTTATTTACGTTAATGCTTCTTATATGGTTCCAAATTTAATTTCAATAATGTTACAGCAAGAATATAAAGTTGTCACTCCTCCTCTTGCTTGCTGGAGTTGGTGTTGCTTCGGTGACGGATCTCCAGCTCAATCTTGTGGGATCTGTCATTTCTCTCCTTGCCATTTTAACCACATGCGTCGGCCAAATTGTATGGTGTTCGCATATGTTATTCTTGATTATTTTGTTTAAGTTGAGATATCTTAATTATTTACGTATTTTTTCCTAACCTAATTACCAATTAATTCAGCTCACAAATACCATTCAGAAGAGGCTCAATGTATCATCCACACAACTTCTCTACCAGTCAGCACCATTCCAAGCAGCCATCCTTTTTGTCTCAGGCCCGGTGGTCGACCAAATGCTAACAAAAAAGAACGTCTTTGCATACAAGTATTCCCCTGTGGTCTTGGTAATTCTCACTCTTCCCGAATTTCTTTGAGTACAAACTTCTAAAAATTTTGGGTATCAAAATTTTGGGTACAAACTTCTGTAAATTGGTGCCCATCTGAGATAGTTTTCACTCTAAACCTGTGGCTCATCTAGTGGTCAATGATTTGACCACAAGGGTAGAGCTAGGTAGATAATAATGGGGTAATTGTCCCAACTTAAAAAATATTATTTAATAATTTGTTGTATTTTTAATATATGTCCCCATTAAAATTAAAATTTGATCTCATAAAAAATTAAATAAATTAAAAATTGAAATTAAATTTTAAAAAAAAAATTAACCCTACTCGTTAAATTTTTTGGCTCCGCCTCTCATTGACCACCAAGTTTTTCAGCTAGACCAGTCAACTGTAATGGTAGGATCGGCTAGCCCAACAAAACTGTAATTATTTTTTAAATAAAATAATATTATTAAATTTCAAAATAAATAAATTGTAATTTTGATGATTGTACATTAATATTTTGCAGTAAAAGTCAGATAAATTTTTATACCTTTAATCATAAATATAATAAATAACATATTCTTAATTTGAATAATCTCTCCTCTAACTAGTTGCATCACCATTACTAGTTGACTCAAAAAAGGGGAATAATCTTGGGTTATTTTCCGGGTTGTTTTTAAAACCATGGTCCAAACATTCCAATCGTATGTGTCAACACCAAAACTTTTCGCCGAAATTGCACAATTAGATAAATGTTTTCGACACATGCAGGCGTTTATCATCCTCTCATGCGTTATAGCAGTGGCGGTGAATTTCAGCACATTTATGGTGATTGGGAAGACTTCGCCTGTTACCTACCAAGTTCTTGGCCATCTCAAGACATGCCTTGTTCTTGCCTTTGGATACACTCTTTTACATGACCCTTTCAGGTTGAGGAACATTGTTGGGATACTTATTGCCATGTTTGGGATGGGACTATACTCTTATTTCTGTACCCAGGAGAGCAAGAAGAAGCAATCCATTGACCTTTCACTAGGATCACAGGTAGCAACTTTTTTTTTCTTTTCGAAATCTCTCGTACTCAGAGTTAAGATATGCCGGCATAACTAAATTCATGTATTTTATCATGTTGGCAGGCAAAAGAAAAAGACACAACGCCACTTCTGGTCGTGCAAGAGAAAGAAAACCACGAGGCCAAGAAGCAAACGAAGGACTCTCTTGTTTAAGTACACGTGATTTTGTGGTTGGTCAAGGAGTTGTTAATCAGGACATATGTTCTTTGGTTAACGTGGGATTTTCTTGTAATTAGCATCTTCTTTCGACAATTAAGTCATTTTGCTCGGTGTAAATGCTAATTCATTAAAAATAATCCAAGCGTATTCTTCCTCTTCTTTTCACATTTTGCAGATAGAACTTCAAGCGTGTTTGACACACAAAAATAGCTAATTGATTGAATATAGTATTTGGTAGATTAGTACACTGTGTGATTTGTACAAGGACTAGTATGCTAATTATTTATGTTAAAGACAAATATGTTATAGCAGAGAGAGGTAAGGAGCAAGCAATGCATCATATTCATTGCATGGACTAATCAATATGTTTAATTCAACTGCGGCGACTAAATAATATTTTACTCTTTTCTGTCCTAGTTGTTATCGGGAAATAGTTATTTAATGACCAGTGACATTTTTTTCTGAAAATTATAATTCGGATTCATCTTTTTCAGAAAAACCTGTCAAAATCAATAATGAGTACATTTCATTAAATTGAGTTTATACCAAAATATTGAAACATGTTTTTTTAGTAAATATGTTTATTCAAATCAAAAGAAAAAAATTACGTGGGATCCAAAAAAATGGAAATATGTTAGAAATGCAAGATATAAAATAGAAAATTAAAGGATATCATTTGGTAAAGATGTATGGTGACAAGCAAAGCATCAAGTGTCTGGTTTCAAAAAATAAAGTACGCCACCTATCAACTCACTTAAATAGACGAGACAAAAATTTGGAGATAAACTCGGCTGCCGATTTTTTTGTACGAAATATAGGCCATGACAAATACGTCATTAATAGTATATTTTTGGGGTCATCCTCTCATTTGGGAGTGTTATTTAGCATGTTTTGGTAACAGTTATTAACTTAAAAATTTTAGATAGAAATTTAAATCATTTATCAATTTAAACAACTATCACTAGTTTTAATAGTATATTTGTTTTAAGGTATAAAGTTAGGTACTGTAATATAACCCGCTGCTAAATTAAGATGATGTTTGCCATAGTATTAAATAAAAATTATAAGAAAACTAATATCACGTTGTTCCGTAATAAGATTGGTCGTCTTCGTGTATTTTTCGTGAAAGGCTTCAAAAGAACAGTTGGCTCATAATAAATTGATCATTTCGAACGGGGAGGTGGGCACCAACTTGACCGTTGGTTAAACACAACTTTGTTTGCATGCGTTTAGATCTGACCATGGTTCGAAGTTGAATTATCAAAACATTAAACCATATTTAATTTGTTCAAAAACGAATTGAATACAAATTATAAACTTTCGAATTTGAATTGAATCCTAACCGAATTCGAATTGATCCTTAAATTTTAAATATTTAATTAAAAATTAAAAAAATAATGAATACATGTTTAACATTTTTCGAGAAAAAGAAATAAACCAAATTTGAGTTTGCACTTAATGTGCCAAAATAAATTGTCTACGATTTAGGGTTTAAAGGCTTCATGATTTAGGGTTTAAAAGCTTATGGTTTAGTATATAATTAAGTTTAGGGTTAAGATTTTAGGATTTAACATTTAGGGTTGAAAGTTAATGATTTAATAAATAACTGAGTCAAAGTTTTAGGGGTTTTTGAGATTTTTTTACCCCAATATATATAATATACAAATGTTAATCAAATTCAATACGAATTTAACTCGAATTGAATGCGAATTAAATTTACCAATTTGACGAATTATAAAAATCTTAAATCGAATTTAGTTCGTACCATTATGAATTCGAATCGAATTGTTGACGAATCGAGTTGAATTATTAACGAAATAAATTGAATCGAATTACGAACTGAATTCAATACTTGACGAGGTCTACATGTGTTGAACTAATGTAAGCATTAAAAAGGAGTAATTGCATATAAAACTTTTAAAGTATAGTCAAATAGATTATGACAATTTTGTAATATTTTTATTATTAAGAAATGTAATTAGATTATTATCTATTTTTTAGCCCGTAAAATCAAAATCAGAGATATTTTTAGTGAAATTGACATAATAAAATTATCCCGTCTATTTTTGACCAAAAATTAACAAAAAGATAAATAAAAAAATCAGCCTCTCGGAGCCTCTTTGTTTGGGTGAAGGTTTGGATGGAGAGAGTTTGAAGAAGAAGAGGCTACGAGATATTGGTTTTTTTAATAATTTTTGGTCAAAAATAGATCAGATTCATTTTAGTCATTTCAGGTTATCAGTGAATCAAAAATATCGTTGATTCTTGTTTTAGAAACTTGAAGATATAATAATAATTAAATTACATCTCTTGAAAAATAGATAAGAAAAAACTATTTCTTAAAATTCTATTTAACTATATTATTGGATCCTATCTATATATAATAACCCCTTTAAAAAAATGTAATCATTAAAAGCGTCCAACAATCATTTGACAAGCAACATAGGTATGCTAAAAAAATTTGTGTTAATGTGTGGAACTAATTCATCAAATCACGGACCTTACAAATATCGTAGCAAATTTATTTACAGAAAGACATAACTTTTTTAGGGATAACGTATCATGTATATTGATTAAAAACCAAGTCACAGCAACTCTCGTGATAAGACATCAGAAATCGGAAATTGGATTCTATGGGGACTAAAAAGGGAGTGTCCCCATATGGGGACTCGAATTTGGACCATCCGATTGAAATTTTTTTGAAAAAAAACTGATCCAATGGTTAAAAAAGGTACAAGGTTATTATTGTCTTTTACCCAAAGGGGATGTCTCCAAGTAGTTAATGTCTCCCCTTTTTTAGCTCCATTTTCCCAAATCATAAAGCATGTTCCTTCTTTTTAGCCCCTATTATCATAAATATGGCTACTTTTAAGGAATTTAAAATTTAAACATTGAATTTGTTACAGAAAATCAATAAATAAGAATTTAAAACAACAATTCTTCCGGGTTGTCTCAAAAATTACAAAACACTAACAACATGCATAAAAGTAAAACCAACAAATCAGTAAATCAATAAACCAGTAAATCAGTAAACCAGTAAAATCAACAAACCAGTAAATCAATAAACCAGTAAACCAGTATATCAATAAACCAGTAAAATCAACAAACCAGTAAATCAATAAACCAGTAAACTAGTAAATCAATAAACTAGTAAAACCAACAAATCAGTAAATCAATAAATCAATAAACAGTAAATCAGTAAATCAATAAATCAATAAACCATTAAAACCAACAAACCAGTAAATCAATAAACCAGTAAACTAGTAAATCAATAAACAAGTAAAACTAATAAACCAGTAAATCAATAAACCAGTAAACCAGTAAATCTATAAACCAGTAAATCAGTAATTCAGAAAATCAATAAACCAGTAAAACCAACAAACCAGTAAATCAATAAACCAACAAAACTAGTAATTCAGAAGGTGGCCGTATTTTATTTTTGAAAGAGAGATTAGAGTGATGATGATTATAATTAGAGATTTGGTTGTGAGTAAAACTAATTAATTAAAGGGAGAGAATTAATAAATTCAAATTAAATAGTAGATAATTAATAGGAAAGATAAGGAGAGAGAATTAGTGGAGTAGTTATAGAGATTGGAGAGAGAAAAAAATAAGAGTAATTTTACCAAACCACCCTCATTTAATAAATCCATCCCTTTAGTCCTCATATGGGGACTAATAAAGAGTCCCCACCAAATCCACTCCCCAGAAATCGCCTGCGGGGGAGATGTAAAAAGATGAAAATTAATGAGAAAGTGCATGTATCAGTATTATTTCCGATGGCACTAAGATTAATTCTACTTTTACGCATTATCATGCCTCTCATAATTGTGCCCAATACTTGCAAGCCCCAAAGCCTGCAATTAAATACTGTGGTGCCTTTTTGTTCACGGTCGCTTCCCGGGTGGGCATGCTGAACCTCAACACTGTTAATATTTCGTGAAAAGATTTGCAACCTAACAAGCAAAGTTTTAAAAGATGTGGTCTGATCGGTCGAACCACAAATCATCTCTCATACGGTCATATCGTCCCTTTTTTTTAAATTGTCTACCTTGCGAATCGTCCAAATTTTGATCGGACCAGACGATTTGCCCAGTAAATCTAGTGTGATTGGATGGTTCGACCGAAAAATATTTATTTTTAAATAGTTTTATCTTCGATTCGAGATTATCTATTTGTATGGATACTTTATTTGGCATATTTTATAAAAATTAGTATTTATATGTTATTTTTAATCTATTGTGTTATTATTAGTTTATTACATAATTTATTTACTTGTATACCTCCGGGTTTGAAGATGCCGACAAAATGTGACTTGTGATGAAAAGATAATTAAAGTCTCTCACTATTATAGCCGAGATCTTTTTTAGCAGGGTTCTTAGGTCCGGCACAATTCTGAGTTAACCTCTGGGTCATTTTTAGGAACCTTGCTAAAAGATCTCGGCTATAATAGTGAGAGATTTTAATTATCTTTTCATCTCAAGCCACATTTTGTCGGCATCTTCACCTCTTGAAGCAGAATTATTGACTATTTCAAAAGTTGTTACCCTGGTGACCTCGGATTTCAATTTGGGAATGTTTGTCACTGAGACGGACAGCTATCTTGCAGCCATTTTCATTACCGAATTTTTAACAATTTTCAATTGAAATTTAAAATACTTTGTAATAGAGATTATAGACATATTCTTGTTCTATTACCATTTTGTTCAATTTAAGTGTCAAGAACTCAAAATTTGATGTGGATTGGCTTTCAAGCCAAGCACGACTAAAATTGTTGAACTCAGTTTATGTTTCATCACCCGTCTGAACTGTATGTACTATTTGTAGATTTTCTTATTTAATATACTTATCTCATTCTACCCTTAAAAAGAATAAGGCAGAAATGAATTGAAAGTGCCTCTGCCTAGAAGTTAGTAAATTACAGGCCTGTGGTCACCACAGACGCCGGCCACATGGTTGCCTCTGACCCGCAAGCTAAAATCGTAAGCAATTACATTTTTTTCTGAATAAAACAATAATATCTTGGGTTAATTACCCTCAGGTCCCTGAACTATTGACGATTTTGTAATAGGGTCCCTGTGTAATTTGAATAAAATTTAAGGTCCCTGTGTTATAACGAAATATTACTCTCAGGTCCCTGGCTTAACCTTCGCTGACATCATCAATTTTTATTTTATTTTTTTAACACTGAATTGACCAAAATACCCTTAAGCCAAAAATAAAAAAATCCAAAAAATAAAATAAAAATTAGGGAAAAGTACAAAAAAAGTCCTGTGGTTTCACTTTTAGTCCTCCGAACCTAAATTCGTCCCGAACCTATGAAAATTTCTTTTTCATCCCATTTTTTTACATTTTAGTCCCAAATCTCAAATTTTTTTCAATTATTTTTATTATATCATAAATTCGTCCCGAACCTATGGAATTCCGGATATACCCCTCACCCGCTTCCGTATTTCACCAAACGCTCAACATCAAAGTCGTAGATCTAGATCTTACGGATCCTCTCGTTTTGGAATCGCTCGATTCGGAGTATGTATGCGAAAGTTATGATTTTTCTACCAAAAGTTGACAAACTAAGCCTATCAATCATAACACGTCACCTTTTGGGGAAATATGTGTAACGTTTTCGTGTGAACTCCGATTTAGATGATTTCAAGTCGGGTAGGTTTGCAACACATTCGTCTACGACTTTTATGTTGTGAGTTTTGTGATTTGAGCCTTGCGTTTTTAAGTTTCATGTGATTTCGGTTGGTATTAGCATTGATAGGCTTAGTTCGTCAACTTTCGGTAGAAACATCATAACTTTCGCATACATACTCCGAATTGAGCGATTCAAAAACGAGAGGATCCATAAGATCTAGATCTACGACTTTGATGTTGAGAGTTTGGTGAAATTTGGAAGCGGGTGAGGGGTATTTCCGGAATTCCATAGGTTCGGGACGAATTTATGATATAATAAAAATAATTGAAAAAAATTTGAGATTAGAGACTAAAATGTAAAAAAACAGGATGAAAAAGAAATTTTTCATAGGTTCGGGACGAATTTAGGTTCGGAGGACTAAAAGTGAAATCACAGGACTTTTTTTGTACTTTTCCGTAATTTTTATTTTATTTTTTGGATTTTTTTATTTTTGGCTTAAGGGTATTTTGGTCAATTCAGTGTTAAAAAATAAAAAAAAATTGATGATGTCAGCGAAGGTTAAGCCAGGGACCTGAGAGTAATATTTCGTTATAACACAGGGACCTTAAATCTTATTCAAATTACACAGGGACCCTATTACAAAATCGTCAATAGTTCAGGGACCTGAGGGTAATTAACCCTAATATCTTGTTACCATCAGAACAGCTAGCTCATTTTCGTGCACAATACAAGCTCGCCATTTCCCTTTTTAATCTGTTATCAACTTGGTGTACTTTAGTCGAATAGATTATACTTGAAGGATACCAATGTTAAACAAGAATTGAATTACATTTGAAATTATCATAATTACATCCAGTTTTACAGTCTATTGTAAATATTCAAAATATGCAAAAAGATAATCTTTCTAAAATCTTTTGCAAGCCAAATTACGTCTATCAATAGATTAGACCTAAACACCAAAATTTTAATATATAAACTTCAGCACACAAAAAATGGGTCATTCAATTACCCCGGTTTCCCAATCTTAAAAATCAATACTAAGGAAGAAAAGTTTTAAAGTTTTCTAAATCGTATTGGAGCACAATGTAAGTATTTGCGGGAGCGACCTCGACCATATGCCTTAGACTCGTCAGTGTCCCGCCCTACGCCCTACCCTCATATAGGTGAAACCCTAGACACATCTCTAATACGCTTCTCGTCTTAAAAAACTTGCTGCATAACAAAGTGTTAACTCGATCGAGACCAGATTTTAGAAGAGCAGTTAAAAGCGACGAGGTCATCTAGGCACATGCAGACGGCACTTATTCCGACTTTCCATCGCACTACGGCGACGACATCAGATCTTGAATGTGGACAAGGAAGCTATTTTTGGGATAAGTTTGGGAGAGAGAGAAAGTGAGTCACGACCAAAGACAAGGCATCTTAAAAATTTGATTTAATAAAATGACCAAAATGTTCATGTAAGTTTTGACAATTATATCCGTTCACTTTTTATTTATAATGATAATCGTTCATTTTACTTATCTAAGATCAAATTTAGTTCTGGATTATTTAACCAAATAATCAAGATTTATATTACATATAATTTTCTAATGATAACCAAATTTTTGGGGAAAATTTTTGAGAATATATATTGTTGAATATTTGCATTCGGAATCTCTAGATCAAACAAAAAGTAAGTTTATCTCGAGAGTGAACAATCACCAACAACAGTGATAACCGACGTCATGTATTATTGTGATATTCGGAAAAATGGTTGGTCGGAATGCATCGCAGTAAGATAGTTACATTGGATATGTGATTTGAAGTTTTTAAAGATATGAATTAATGTCATTGGAGTTTGATTTCAATCATTACAATGCCTTAGTGAATTATTTGCTTGAGAAGATGTTGGATGAATTCGGACAGCTTGACCTTGGTGTAGTAAAATGGTCATAACTTTTTTCATATGGTTCAAATTGAGAAATTCCAATTGATTCAGAAACTGGACACATTATGGAATAAAAATTCTAACTACCAGATTGTATAAAAACCAAAGGAAGACTGCCATCCTTGAGCTGCTTACTTGGGGAGAAATCTGATTGGACTCAATTTTCTTTTTTTTTGTTTCTTAGATTAAGTGAAGAGGTGGCTTGATTGCTATTGGACCTCAACCACCTCTTCATATATCACAGAGGTTATCTTGAAGAGGCAAAAACACTTAGCTCCTGGTCATAAAATAAAAATTTAAGAGAAAGAGGAGAAAAGGCTGAGAATACATAAAGAAGAAGAAACAAGTTGCTCGATAAAGAATTAAGCGGCAAGCTTATTTTTGTTCAGATTTGGACTTTGAACCATTTATGAGAGCTGTAGAGGACTTCAAGATCTTTCATTTGGTGTATTATTTGTGGAAGTTGGATCAGAGAATTGACGGAAAACCCATTTTGAATCAGACACTCGTTGAAGAAGCACGTAGCTGAAGTGGTTCAGAAAAACATGATCAGTAAACATATTTAGGCTTAGAATTGGGATATGAAATTTTGAAAGCTTACAGAGAACTCTCTTATCTTTCCAACCGTATATCATATACCCTATTTAGATGAAAAGATCTTGTGCAAGACTTGGCTGAAGTTTAGACTTATATGCTATATTTAGATTGAATGGGATCAAGAATGGAGACTTGATAAGTGGTTTATTTGGAAATTTTAGTGAATATGTGAGTACTAAGATGTTAAGGACATACAAGAAAAATCATGTAAAGTGCTATTTAAAGTAGTTATGATCTGAGATTGAGTGATATGTGCTATTTGTTGAAGATAAAATTGGTGGAGCATCTTTTGTGCTTGGTTTCGGTTATGAATGTCAAAACAGATTGTTGAGTAAATTTAGGACCATGAATGACTCTATACAGATTATATATGTGGTATATCTATCAAGAAAACAAGGATTAAAAAAGGATTGAGATATTTGTACATGTTTGATGCTCGTTTAGACGATATGCTATAATTGTGTCGTTGTTCATTATTTTGAGCTGTTGGCAGCAATTTAGTTTGAGAATTCAGAGATTAACCTCATTACTGTGATTTGGGATTATATACAGAGCTTCCTCAATGTGTGTGGATGAAGGAAAATTATTTCAGAAGAAGGTTATAAAGGCTTTGAGTGAAAGGCATCGAGATTCAAAAATCAGTATGGTCTTCGTTGAGTTAGTGGATAGACCATGATATGTTGGTTGTCTTTGTTATATGCATATTTCAGATCTTGATTGATGTGTATCTCATGCATATGTTGTTGGTTATGAGATAAGATTGTGCATATGTGCTACGTTCTGTATATTATGATCGATTTGTGATGAATGTGAGATTTGTAAATGGCTGGTTAGATTGCTAGCTCGGGCTAATTTGGTACATTTGGCATATGTGTGAGAGATATGATTCTAGACTATTGGGTCATATGTTTGATTCGATATATATTTTGTGAGAGAAATAAACAGGCTTTTTCGTACTAACTGGGGATGTTAGTCTATGAGTTCATAATTAAGGGATATCACTAGTTTACGCATGTAATCTAGCTTTGTGTTTGTATGGATGGAGATTCATTTGGCCATTAAGATATCTCTTGGTAGTTAGAGGAAGGAGCTTTTCCAAATCTGTTCATGGCTCTATGTGTCTGTATGTTTATATTTATGTTTTCAATAATTTGTGCATCATATGGTCATCATGCATTTCAAGTTCAGTTAAGTCAAACATGGTTGAGTACTATGGCATGTATATCTCAAACGTAACTAATATGTTATGTTCTATCTTCTTACTAAGTATTTTCCGACACTTATCCCTTACTAATCTATCTCAGATTCTGAGGTGCCATAGTAGTTTTTGATTATAGAGTCTATTGTTCAAGCCCGTCTCTTTTATTCGAGGGCTACAATTTTGAGGTCTCCAGATTTGTGCCATTTTTATGCTCTATATAGATGTTCCATAATAGTAATAGTTTTCTGATGTTTGATCCTAGTTTATTTCTAGTTTGACTTGTTGTTTTTATGAGGATCATTCAGACTTTTGTTGATGGTTCGTGTACCATCTTTGCATATGTTGTGATTTTCTCAAGTTTGTTTGATGTGAACTTTAGATGAAACTATGTGTGATGTTTGAGGCTTGCTAGATTTTACATACATTGATATTTATCGTGAAGTCTAGCACCGGTCACCGTCCTTAGCGCGAGTCGTGACAATTATAAATTTTTTATAAGTATTATTTGGATAAAAGTTTAGTTTATATTTTTTGAATTCATATAATTGAACCGACTTATCTAAAATTCGAGTCAAGAAATTTTGTGAAAATATATCAAAGTTTTTCCTGAAAATATTTTACTAATACTTAAACTCAAAATCTAATAAATTTGAATAATTTATTTATTTGTTAATTTTATTTGGTGGATGAACTCAGCTAGTCGTTTTGAGAAAAAACTAGCAGTTGGGCAATCGCAGTAGTCAAGGAAACAATAGGTTTTCCGGAGTTAATTTATCCCAAGTCTCTCTCAGAAAAAGCCTATATGGACAAAAGTTTAATTGCGGTATTAACCAGGTTTCTTAAAAATGACCCAGAGGTCTACCAAGAATTGGGTTCGACCTCTAGGTTAGTCAATCTGACCAACCTAACCACCGGTTGGACCAAAATTTTTTTCCTTCCTATTTTAATATAATTTTTTTGAGTATATATGGGTATATAGGTAAATATAAATTAATAATAATAAAAAATATAAAATACACCAAATTTCTATACAAACTATCTAGTCTGACTAAATTTTCTAGATAAACTATCCGGTTCGACCAAACTTTGTTTGGTCGGACCGAACATCATTTTTTACCCCAAAATGACCAAGACTTATTCCCGATTTGCAGTCCAACTTTGTCGGATCATCGGTTGGACCATATTTTTAAAAACATGGTATTAACTGAGACCCACTTTTATGTTGCTCTCTCGGGAAATTATTTCCTCGGAACAACTTTAACTTTAAGATAAATTATTTTTAGGCTCATGGCTTATATCTATATTTGTAGTAGAATACTTAATTAATCCAAATATGGTGTAAGGTCCCTACGCTCTAATGAAAGATTGATATGAGGTCCAAATGTCGGAAACATAATTTTCTTTTAGCGAGCATGCATTCAAAAAGACAAAAAAAAACTTCTCTGTCAAAACTTAAGGGCACAATTTAAAAAATATCGTCAGATCTCTATAAACCCATTCACCAACGCTAATGTTTAACCTATAGTTGTCTCAATCTGCTTCTATCGTCTCTTTTCTCTCTCTTCTTCTCCGTTCTATTACTTAAGATGAAATTTCAATTTGTTCGGAAAGAAGTTCATTAAAGTTCAAGTTGACCAACCTTAATTATTACCCCTTTATGGGTCTTCTATAGTATTGTAAGATAAATTTCCACCAAATCAAGGTTCAATTTTCAATAAAATAGTAATTGCTATAGTGTGTTAGATTTTATTAGAAAATTTACAATGGTATTTCTTATCTCATTCACATTAGCTCGTGCTTTTCAATTCAGTTTTCTTCCACGCCAATGTTTTTGCTATAGTACATTCACGTCATCTGTTTTTTTTTTTTAATCACAGCTAATTATATCAAACTCGAATATAATTTAAATTACAAATACATGGAGTTCCAAATTCTATAATTAATCATAAAATTAAAATACTTATAAATAATTCAAATTATAAATATGTAAAATTTATGGTTTAGGGTTTATATAAAGTTACATAATTCTTTTCAAAATACATAATTATAGTAAATCGTGTATGGATAAAATTATACAGTTACGAAATTTAAAAACTACATATTCGAGCCAAATTCCATCCAAAATTAAATAATAACATATATATAAGTTTTGTCAATTATATAAAATTATATATATGTATATATATTTTCTTAAGATACATAATTTAAATTATATAAATTGAATTATTAGATATAAATAAATTTATAAAAATATTAAAAAATTTGTTCGCAGAAAATAGTGTAAATAGTATAAAGAATTTTTTTAAATTTTAAAAAATTCAAAAATAATTTAAAAAAAAAGTTGTGTGGCAAAAATGCCATGTAGGCAAAATGCACTGTGCTCCGGTGATAAGTGAAATACTGTGCTTGCCAAGTCAAACTAGGGCTCTCGTCAATGGGCGCTCGCCATGTTAGCGGCGAAGGAGCACTCTCCTGGTGTGGATGGTATCATAAGTGTAATGTAAATTTTATGGATTAGAAATAAAATCCTATAACACTACATTAAAGCAAATTGATTACATTGTCATCCTTTGGATGGTTGTAGTGACATTGCGAAGAATTGACTTGGTCATTTTTATTAAGATTATGTTAGAATTTATATTTCACGAGAACAATTTGACAACATGTTGAAATCTCCATATCTAACCTAAAAAAATTTAAGATAATGGGTTGATGAATTTTTAATAGTTATAAACTAGTTCATCCTACATGTTTTAACTAATGTGAGAAATTCTCGATACTAATTTATATATCCAACCCAAAACTTTAAAATAATGGGTTAATAATTTTTTAATATTTATAAACTAATATATCCAATGTGTTTCAATCAATGTTTAACACTCTTATCGAATTTATATGAAATATAAAGATTCTTACAAAACAAAAATATGTATTTTAGTTGTAATTTTCTTAAGAAAATTGACAACCCACCAACATATTACATAATTTTGTTAAATTGAAAATGAAATCTATGCAGATTTTGGCGTAATATTATCAATAAAAATAAAATCCACCGAATTATCATCATAAATTTTTGTTGATGTCTTTTTATATGTTAAGATAGTAGCTTTTTAATTGAAAAGACATAACTTGGAAAAATATAAATAAAAAGAGAGTGGTAGCGTCATTCCAAATAAAAATATAGATTTTTTCATGAAAAATTGAATAACATTTGGATGTTACTTTTAAAGTTTACTAATTTATAACCCTTGATACATGTTCATTGAAATCCTATAAATAAAAATGACATCCTTGTCTTTTTCTCCATCCCGTTAATAATTGCATAAATATTCATTATCAAAAGTTGTTCTCTTCTCTCTCTAGCAAAAATTTTGAGTATCCAGTAGTTCATCGAGATTTCGAGTATCATTGTACTACTTACTCGAAGTGATAAGTCGTTGTATTTTGTAAATAATTGTCATAGTCTGTAAATATTAAATATGGGACAATCTCATTTTACGAGAAAGAATCAAACTCTTTTCTCGACTTAAAAATCTTAATCAAACATATGATACACCGCAAATAATATATTTTTTTAATATCAAATTCTAAGAGTTTTTTCTCCACAATTTAGTTATCATTGTGCTTGATTTATGGATTAAAGTAATTTATAACTTATTACTTTGAAAGTTTGTATTTGATATAAATTTTTAGCAAAATAAAAAATTCATGAATTTTCTCCCCATTGATTATGCAAATTGCAATAAACCAGCATTAAGTTCGATGTAATTTTGGTACTTAAATAGAGAACCAACCGACTGAACTGGTTTGAAATTGAGTCGGATATCAAAATTCTGAACAATTACAAGCGATATAGTTTCTCTCCCGAAACGTTTGACACGCGAGGGACTAAATTATTGATTTAGTCATATACGAGTGCCGAAGAGTAATTTGCACAATATTTTATGATAAAGTAAGCCAGCGATTCTAACACTTGGTGCAGGCATATTCTTGGCAAACATTCGAAAAATTAAATAGCCGCTGCCGTTCTTTGATTGACTCACTTCTCCACCTATGACCCACCAAGTAGTCGTCAAATCAAACATTCTTTTAGAAGATTCAAAACCCGCTCACCCTTATCCAAGTTTTGTTTTGGGGGTACTAAAATATGTTAAATTCTAATATTTGGCCCAAGATATATGTACTGTAATTTTTTCTTATGTTTATGCTACTTTAATAAGACTCCAAGATTACATCTTTAAAAAAATTCCAACGCCCTTTTATCTCAAAATAACATAATATACATGGCCTCCTTCACTTGATAACGTTAATGGTATATGCGACGGAAGATCGAGAAGATCAAATCAATATTTGTCTGCGAAAATTATTTATCCAAAACAAATGTTATGAAGTGCAAACCAAAGTGATTGAAGCGTCAAAATTTGAAATTCATTGCAAGTATATTCATGCGTCACTTAGAGGAAGATTTCAAACATAACTCTTCACTTTTATAATGTCAGATGAACAGGCGCTGATGATGTATGATTTTTACGAATATACTGGAAACAAATCGAGGGTTATATAACATGGTTGATGTGACAAAGATTGTGTAAATTAAATATACATTCAAATCCTATTTTTTTTTAAGAGACGGAAATTATCAAAAAAAGTATCATTTTAATTATTTTAAGTTTAAATTATATGAGTGATTGACAGATAATATCATATTATAAACAACCTACCTAAAAAAAACTAAAGATTCAGTAATTGGAATATCCGGGTTTGTTTATATTTGGGGTTACTGTTCACATCAAAATATCAAAATGGTGCCCAGAAAAAAATCCCAAAACTATTGTCCATGTCGTATTGCTCTTTCCTAATTACGGAAAAAATATCCGGGCCAACCGGATTATGGAAAAAATCTCCGGTAAAAAGGAAATGGATTAAAATCTATAACCTGGTTCGCACGGATTTAAAACTCGTGTTTTGGACCAGATTACGGAAAAAACCCGTTTTCGGGTTATCCAGAGGTCGGACCACACAATCCATTTTTAATGGTCTGAAAATGGTTTGTGAGATTTTTATCCACCAAATTACGGATTTTTAACCCATTTTTTGGTCAAAATTTTTTAATAAAAGGAGCAAGCAAGGGAGGAATGAGGCAGATGAAAAAATTAGTTTAATTCCACCAAAATTTTGAGTTTTTCTAAGGGTTTGAAGAGCGAATTTGTGCACGATTGAAGCTTCAAGTAGGTAAATTATTGTAATTTAACGTTTGTGATATATTTGTTATGATTTTTTGAACCGTGATTAATAATTTTGCATTAGTGTAGTTAATTATCAATAATGTTGAAATTTGATACTTGATAATTGATTAAGAAAGGTTGTTGTTATTGTTGAACCGTCGTTATTAAATTCGTGAACTGTCATTATTATTGATATTGTTGAAATGTGAAACTTGATAATTGATTAAGATTAACTTGATATTATTGATATAGTTTTGATTTGTTGAACCGTCGTTATTATTGATATTATTGATATAGTTTTGATTTGTTGGACCGTCGTTATTAAATTCATGAATTAGGTAAAATTTGTGTTGTTAATGTTGAAGTTTGTCACTTGATAATTGATTAAGAAAGGTGGTTGTTAGTTTTGATTTGTTGAACCGTCGTTATTAAATTCGTAAATTTAGTATAGTTAATTATCAAAAATTGATTAAGAATAGTGGTTTTTTTTTAAGTGAACGAGCAACAAAATGTTATTTTGTAATTTAGACTTATTGAACTGCTGGTATAACTCGTTAGTCAAAATGATGCGGTTGAATTAATTAGGGGTAGATTTTTAATTCGACTTGTTTAAACATATTTATAAAAAAAAAATTATGTATATCTATCAAAAATGTCTCGGCAAACTGTTTGAATTAGAGTGTTGTACGATGGAGAATTTAAGAAAAATAGGCTTACCGGTTTTGAGTACGAAGGAGGATGTGAAGCGTGGTTGAAGTTTCACGAAAATATGTTAACGTACGACCGATTATGGCAAAAAGTGGTTGAAAAGATATCTTTTGATGATAATGAAGAAATATATGCTATTTAGATGTCCCATTAATTCAGGAAAGTTCTGGCTAGTGATTATTGAGCATGAAAGAGATGTTGACAAAATAGTTCAGACCGTGGTCAATTTATATGGGGTAGACACGAGTAAAATAGCAATGGACAAAATTGTGGAAAAGAGCACACATAAGGAATATGACCCAATTCCCGTCCAAGAAAGCCGATCGAACGAAGTAGCTAACATGGGGTTGGATTCAAATACTCCATATGCATTCACGAACTTGGACTCAGAATATGATGAAGAAGAGGAGGAGGCAGAAGAAGAACCACACAAGGAAGAAGAAGAAAATGACGAGGAAAGTGAAGAAGAAGGAGGAAGATTTCTGCTAGACCAATTAGAAGAATCATGTTGGTATGCACAGCTTACCATTAGTGAGCGTGATGAACAAGTAGTCATGATAGTATATGCTGATTAACAATAGGGTTACAAAGATTACTCCAGCAGATGTTGTAGGCTTCTGAAGGAAGGTAGTTAGTAGAAAACAAAAAAGGAAGCTGTTTGGGATATAAAGGCTTACGCAATGGTAGAGGGCTGAGAGTACGTCATTAAGGAATCTAGGCTGAGTACTTATTGTGTAGAATATAAGAAAAAAGCCCAGGATCAGTACAACTGGAAAATATGTGTATCAAAGAATGGAACATATGAACTATTCGGTTATTGGAAAATTGTGAAACACATCCACCCCCATATATGTGGTCGCCTTCTGAATAACATGGATCATTGTCAACTCACAATGCAGTAAATGGCAGAAATGATTACAATGAGAACTGTAGATGAACTAAATATTACTATTAAGTCTTTGCAGAATAAGTTGCATGGTCGCCTGGGGTATATGCCTTTGTATACAAAGACTTGATGGGCAAGAGAGAAGGCCTTCGAGATATTATGGGAAAGTTGGGAAGAATCTTATAGTCGACTACTATAATAGTTTGCTGCATGTCAAGCAAGTAATCATAGAACTGTTGTTCAATAGAAATATTATAATAGTAGACCGGGCAGAGATCACTACATAGAAGAGTTTGAGCTTGGCATGAAGATGTTCCATCAACTTTTTTGGGCTTTCAAGCCTTGTATTGAAGCTTTTAAGCATTGCATGCATGTCCTGCATATTGATAGAACTTTCTTGTATAGGAAATATCAACATACCTTATTGATTGCTACTATCATTGATAGTAACAGTGTCATAATTCCATTTTGCTATCGTTGAAAGAGAGAACACTGAGAGTTGGCCAGGGTTTATAGAATAAATCAGGTTGTACGTCACCGATCAACATGGTATATGTGTTATCTCTGATCGATACCCAGGTATATTACGTGCAATGACTGATGCACATGGCTGGGGAGAATGTATGGATGTTGCATATTGATATTGCCTAAGACACATCGCTAGCAATCTAAATAGATATTTTAATAACCTCGTAATGAAGAATGTGATGAAGATTGCAGGTATAAACATCCTTTAACAAAGATCTTTTTACGGTAAATTTTAGTTTATTATTGAACATAACATGATGTCAAATATAATATCTGCAGAAATGCAAGCCCAACCAAAGATGTTAAATAGTTATTTAACACAAGTTTACTAAGTTGATCCAGAGGTCTATCAGTGGATGATTGAGCACGATATACATAAATGGAGTTTAGCTCTAGATGGTGGATATCGATATGGAAGAATGACGATAAATATTGTCGAGTGTGTAAACAAAGTTTTTAAAAGAGCACGGCGACTTCCAATAACAGCATTGGTTGTAGAGATTTTTGCTCAAACTACCAAATATTTCCAGGAGAGAGCAACTAAGTATATTGAAGAGTGTGTTGCTGGTCAGATAATATTGTCTAGGATTCTCCGTGCCAAGTTGGAAAAATGAGAGAAGAAAGCTCAACAACATATCATCTCAATATCCAATGCGCAAACTGGTGATTTTGAAGTAATGACATTTCAATCACTGCACACGGGAAAATGTAAGAATGTACATAGGGTGCGTCTAGACAGAAGAACATGTCAATATGGCAAGTTTCAAGCATTTCATTATCCGTGTTCACATGCAATGACTTATTGTATCAAGATGGGCATTCCAGACTACAAGATATACGTCGACTCTTACTATCGCCTCGAGACAACACAGTTATATTCTCAGCACTTATTTGTGCCTCTTAGAAATCTTGCATATTTGCCACCACCAGAAGATCAAAATGTTATCAGGATTATTCCCGATAAAAGAACTTTGTAGGGCAGAAGTCGACCGAAGAAGCAAATATAGAATGAGATGGATCAAGCACCTTCAAGCATCAAGTGTAGTATATGTGGTGGCAGGGGTCACGTGAGCACTAATTATACAGACATTACTGCTATTGCACAAGCTAGAGCTGCAAAGGCAGTAAGAGTAGCAGCCAGGGCTGCAGCTAGGGTAACCGCTAGGGCAGTAGACAGACCTAGTACTAGTACACATCATACACAATGACTCTTATGGTTCGTCTGTGATGTAATGATCTAAAACATCATTTAACTTTTTTTTCACACAAATGCTATTGTTAAATCTGATTCTTGATTTTGCGCTTGTTTGATGTTTGTTGTTTTTATTTAAATTATACAGACATGAGTAGGCACGGTAAAGCTTACGTAGGATCTGAGGATGAGGGTGTGGATGAATACGAGTGCTATTCACCACCTCATATCATCCACCTACCAAGCAAACAAATGCAGGACTATCTTCGTAATGAAGTTACTTATTCATAGTTAATTCACAAGAAGTAATATATAAATTAACATGTACATATTTTTGTATACAGGTTTGACTTACAAGAAGACATGAGTATTTCTCGGGACTTCACTTGAGAAATTCAAGTACACCCAATATGACTGTAATGTCAATAAAATATATTATAGTTAATTTTGTTATTATGGCTTGCTAATAAATGATTATACAATTTTATCAGATGATGGTTGTGCTTGTTCTAAGTATGCATCCTTTTTATGATGGTTATTATTTTGTAGATTTTAAGGTATAAACTACGAGCCTTATTACAAAAATAAATTTGAATGTTACTGATAAAATTGTACTAATATTGTGCTTGTTGTACAGGACGAATCGGTGAGTGTCATGGTTGTATAGATGACAAAATTGGAACCATACATCCGGGGTGTATTCTCCTTCTTCTGAATGTAAGCCTCTAAATAAAAATCTTGTGCACTATTTATATAGCCTTCCGAGTGTGCCTAAGCTATCCTCACAAATTTAAAATTTTTAGGTGAAGGTCCAGTATAAGTGCAGAGAATTCAATGAACTTAACATTGGCAAAGACAATATTTTCAAGGTCTTTTCGATGAAAGAAGAAGAAAACTCAGGATCAACTAAGCACAGTTGATAGTCGGTTGTGCCAATGTACTTTGTTATCTTTTGCTAGAATCAAATAATGGAATTCTAACAATTTGCATTAAACATAAACTTGGACACGTATTCTAAATATTGAATTGTGTTTATGTTGTATTATTTTTGTAGTCTTACATTAGTGTGTATGCGTAGAGATCTTTTGCTATTATTATATTTTTGAAGACTTAAGATTTGAAGAAAAGATGTAATATGCGAATAAGTGTTATAATAAGCAAGATTCATAACATCGAAAATGCTAGGCAAGTATTACAATCCAACGTTCCTACTTTTTCTTTGGAGCCTTATCCTTCTTCAGAGCCTTACTTTTCTTCCTCTCGAACACTTGCATTATTTTATTTTTTCTTGGCCCAACCACACATCCTCCTGTCCCGCAGCCTATTCTTGCCTCCTTCGTTAGACATACTGGCTGGATGCAAATTGCCCTTGCTTCTTCTCGTCACTCGTTAGAAGGACCTTCTTCAGTTTTTGCATTGCTTTTATCATACTCCTAACTGCTATGTGTATTCGTCGAAGGCACAATGAAAGGTTGTCTGTTTAAAAAATAGACGAATGAATAACCCAATATTCAGAAATATGATTATATATACTTTACTAATTCCAAAGTTTACCTGCGCAAGCCTAGATTCGATACATTAACTGGCATTTGTGGCTGAACATGAATAGGATGGGACTGGGATGGCATGAAGCCTATGATACCAGGTTGTTGCTACTAGAACGAAGGGGTGCCAAAGTCTGGTGGTCCAAATAATATCGCGGGTGGTAGTCTTGGACTACTAAAAATAAGGTACTCGAAGTTGAAAAAAGAATGCGAACCTATCTGCTATCTGAGAAGCCCTCCACTAAAACTGCCACTAAGAAAACAACATAGTATAGAAACATTATGACATATATAGAATATATTCACAGAGATCGTTAATGATTAAGAGACATACATTTGCAAGGCTGAAACAAGGTCTGCTGTAGTATAAACGAGATAGAGCTACTAATATCAAAATGTGAGCAATGTATCAAAGTTGGATATTGTGGACGTACGGGCTGTTGGCTCAAAAATATCAGCGTAGGGCTCGTAGGACTGAGCTACAGTTCCTGTGTTGATATTTAGGTCTATGACATTAGTCCCTGGTAGTCTGACCACTGTATTGGCTGAATGGCAATGGGGGCCTCAGGTTTGCCTATTAACATCTTCTTTCTCATGCTGAACATATTCTACTTCTGACGTGCGATCAACATTCTCTCAAACTCTGGTATATTATAGACCATGGCTTGATATTATGGTGGCGGGTACTAATACTAAGGAATGTCTGTATATCATCGCTCCTCACTGACAAACTGAAGGGCTACCTGAGATAAGGATTGAATATGTGGATCACCCTATCATGCGTACTATATATGCTCAATAACATTTACCTGAAAAAAGACAAACTTGTTACAACTTGTAATATGTGCATAACAAAGAAAAGCATATGTAAATAATAAGCAGATATATACTTACATTCTGGAGAGCCATGGCTCCTACATGACTAATGAAGTGCCGTGAGTGCAACTTGTACCAATCTATATATCTATCGTGGTAATGGACATTGCTGTGCTCTGTCAACAAACCTGGAGCGAAAACATAGTTATATCGAAAGTCCTTCCACAGCTTTACATAGAATATAAAGACTTCATCTCACTTTGTGCCAGTCTGACCACAACCACCTAAGTGTATACTATGTGTCCTATCATCTGGCTCTGGTGGATGCGGAATAACCTAGACATAGCCAAACTGTCTAAACACTTGATTAGAGTAATGCCATTTCATGCACTAGAATGCTATTAAAGGCACACACGCCAACCATAACTACCGATCTTGATGAACCAAACTAAGCAAGGACTTAATAATGGCATCGGAGTACAGAAGCTAAATGACTTACAAGTAAATGTACATTTCATGTGATTATGCAAAATGTTTGTACAAAACAAAAAAATAATAGAAATTTTCTAAATATACTTACATCTTTGTCCTTGAGCTCATCCAACTAGCACCGATATAACTTCATGATCGCACATTTCCTCGAATTGTGTCAATTTATCTTTCCAGCCCACCTACAAAAATATATGTCTCTGTGTTAATTAAACAAAAATAAATAGCAACTCAAAGTAGTGGCGACTTTATTGTTACCTGATGCCCGACCATAATCTAGGACAATTGGATCTTTGATGACTGGTCGTAGTGGGATGATCCTCTCAGCAGTCCACATGGAAATAAGGGCGAGATCTCCGGCGATTAGAAAAACAAGTCCAAGCAGTCGCCCAATATAATTGATTATACACATAGGCAAGACAAACGCTACCCAAACTATACTTGCCAATAAACTCGCAGGATCTACTAACATCGGCAACCAACACACATTGACTCTAGACTCGTTCATCTCTGCAAATAAGACGTAGCCAATTAGGTGTATTATGCTCGCCCGGACATACTATCATTCCGTATAGTTGTCAACATCCTCATCTAGGTTAGTAGGATCATAAAACTCCTCAAACCAGTGCAGTGCAATGCTGTTACTAACCACATAGCCTGGTGTATCCTTCGGATTCCTACCAAAGCACTGCATACATAACTCCTCCCACTCTCTAAGTGTCTACATTGTAGTTAGTAGGAGGCCATCAATAAAAAGTCCGTATAATACCTCTATGTCCTGAAGCATAATGGTCATCTCCCCAATCGGCATGTGAAAGGTATATGTTTTTGGCCTCCAACGCTCCACCAGTGTTGTAATTAGAGCTGGTTCGATCACAACGTGATCGATGTGCCAAACATCCAAAAAACCAGCATCTTGCATATACCCCAAGAATGCCATGTTCTCCACCGGCTTCTACTTCCATCGGCACTGATAAATCTTGAAAACAACATTTACATCAAACTCATCACCGCCACCGGATATCTCTCCATTCCAAATGGCTTGTGACCAATGCACTTCTTACCGCTTCAATAAAGTCCTATCTGAAGGACCACCATCGCCAAATATATCTCTGTACCGCTGTAACGACATGTCTAAACATGTATTTGTTCAACCAAATGTTCAATTATTATTCAAAATAAATTTACTAATTATTCAACCAAACCATACTAATCAACATGTTTAACTATACGCATGTTCACCTAAACCATAAGTGACTTAATTAACAACTAATTATTCAATAAGATCATGATAATCAACTAATTAATCATAATAATCAACCAATTTTAACTTAATTCAACGTAATCAACAAAATCATAATTCACCAAATTTCAACCAAATTCACAAAATTTCAACAATTTCAACCAATTTCAACAAATTTCAATAAATCCCAACAAATTTTAACATAATCAACATTTTTGACAAAATTCAACATAATACCACTTAATTAACATAATTCAACGTAGTCAATATTTTCGACAAAATTCAACATAAAACCACTTAATCAACATAATCAACATTTTCGACAAAATTCAACATAATACTATTTAATCAACATAATTCAACCAAATTAACCATAATTAATATCTAATTATTCACCAAAACCATGAAATTAAACTAACCTAACTGTACCGGGTGTCGTGTCAGGTCGAGAATGGGATGAGTCCACCTCGGGACTAGCCAGGACAACAAAAAATTGGTCGAGTCGAGCTAGGGCTTGGGGAGGGTGTTGCGGGGGGGAGAGGGGAGAGGGAGGGGGTGGTCGAGAGGGGCGGAGGAGGGCCAGAGAGTGTAGAGAGAGGGTCGAGGAGGAAGATATGTTTTTGTGTGGTTTGAATGGCTTCGGTCGGGCTCGATTTGGTTTTATCCCGTAAACTGGATTACGGATTTTTTTCCGTAACCCGATCCGGAAAACAGAATAAAAATCTGTAATCCGGTTGGAACGGAATAAAATTCCTTTAACTGGGTAATGGATTTTTATTCCGTAATCTGGTTTAACCAGAACAAATTTCCGTAATCCGGTTGGCCCAGATATTTTTTCCGTAATTAGGAAAGAGAAATACGACGTGGACACTAGTTTTGAGATTTTTTTTCTGGCACCATTTTGATATTTTAACATGAACAGTAACGCCAAATAAAAAAAACCCGAATATCCTTCTCCAACCTAAATCCCGTAAACGTAAATCATAAGATTTCCAAAATCAGACATAGAAAGCATAAACATATTTACTTGCCAAACAAAACAGTAACATGTGACAGGGACAGCGGATATTTGTTACTCGTTTGTTCAATTTGATAACTAAATAGTATAAAGTTTATCGGCCTTATTAAGCAATCTCGAGTTTACCCCAAACAAAAGCAACCTGGAGTTTAAATTCTTAGAAAACTATTAACAGTAGTTTTTGAGTGTTTTGAATCAAATAGTGACAAATATGGTATGCCAATTGACAAAATTGGATTTAGATAAAAAAAAACAATAACAATATTACGAGCATTATAATATTTAGGGGTGGGCAAATAAACCGAAACCCGTAAATCTGAACTAATCCGAGCCAAAAAATCCGACCGAACTGGAACAAAAAAAAATGGTTCGGATTGAGTCTGATTTTTAACAAAATTTGGTTCTCGGGTTTGGGTTGGGTCCAAGCCTACAGATCCATTTGGACCCGACCCGAACTGAAATATATATATATATTACTTATGGTAAGTGTCATTTTTAATCAATACTTTAGTTTATATTTTATATTTTGATACTTAATTTTCTCCCGTGAGTGTCATTATAGTTTATATTATAGTTTATATTATATTATATTATAGTTTAATATATTACTTAGTTTATATTACTTAGTTTATATTATATATTACTTATGGTAAGTGTCATTTTTTTCGGATTTTATGGTTCGGGTCCGGGTTGACCCGGATCTAAATTTTGGGTTCGTGTCGGATCCGAAGTTAAAATGGTTCTGTTCGGGTCTCATAATTCCCTGATTTTTGGGTCCGGATTTTTTGGGTCTGAATCGGATCAGGCGGGTCGAGTCGGGTCTTTTGCCTACCCCTAAATTATTCCCATTTTATTATTTTAAAAAAGTCAGTTGCAAATCACTAGACATCACGCGGCACTACCAGGCCGGCACAAAGGCAGAAAAAGGGTAATTGCCGATTCTCACCGGAAAAAATGTCAAACTATAGGGGGCATTTTAGTCTTTTTCCCTGTATTCTCACCGGAAAAAATGCCAATTCTGGCATGAGGGGAGAAATTGTGCAATTAGTTTGCACAGTAGGGTTTTTTTAATCAGTTTGCAAAAAACGGGGAGGCGAGCCTTAAATATGCCAAACTATAGGGGGCTAGAGGTAATTTACCCTAAAAAAATTCAACGAAATCGCCGAAGCGTAATGAAAAACAAAATAAAAAGGAAAAAAAAGAATAATCACGTACAATAATAGTCTTTTCCCCTACCATTCTCAAAAAAGTCATTTTTTCTTTTTAAAAATATTAAAATAAGGGAAAAAATTAAATTTCAAACTTCCTTCTCTTCTCCAACCTTCTTCCCTTCCCAAGCAACCACAACAAAAAAAGAAAGAAAAAAAAAGCAACCGTCGCAACTCCAAGGCACCGCATTCCCTTTCAGAATTTTCCTATTTCCCGAGAACCTCCTTCGGAAGAGAGACAGAAAGATAATGGCGGAGAAGACGGCGGCCCCGTCGTCTTCATCGTCGCCGAAGGAGGAGAGGATGGAAGGGTGGCTGTACCTTGTCCGGTCCAGCCGGTTCGGCCTCCAACATTCCTCAAAGCGCTACTTCGTCCTCCAGCCACACGGCGAGATCGTTGTCGTCGGAGGTAACCGCCACGATGATGAAGATGATGATGGGATTATTAATGACGTTAACAACCATAACCACCACGTTCTCCGGAGTTATAAATCCGTGCCCTCCTCTAACCGCGAGGTAACCGCTCTCTTCATTTTATTTATTTTTTTTCATTTTATGTTTTACTTTTCTGCTAAATGCATAGGAGTAAAAAGAAAAGGAACAGAGATGGAGAAACTCTTATTATTTCGTCGCGTGTTCTTCGTTTTCACTTTCTATTTTCTTATCGTTATTTTGATCCTGAAGGATTTATCGTTTGCGGAATGTTGTTCCATCTATGGAGTTGTCTATTGGTGCCGATTCAACTTGATTTTTTTCTGTTCCGGAGATCCATTTCGATTTGTTATCTTCTTTAATTGAACCGTATTTGCTTAGTATATGAGCTAAATTCGCGTAGTTAAATTTTAGATAAAGTAACTATCGCAAACCCCACATCGCGGAAAATGCTAAAGTTGACCGAGTCGGACTTGGAGGGGAATTCAAATCTTTGTTTGTTCAACTCTGTCTGGCTTTCTGTTGTTCTCGTGAATCCTGATAACTTCTTTTTTTTGGGTTCATTTTTGGGACATTATCAGTTGTTGTGGCTATATTTGATTTGGCTGGAGAATAAGGCACCCGAGTTTGCTTATATCGGAGAATGAAATGACATCAATCTTCTTGTTTCACTGCCTTCTCCCTAGGGCAACTCTTTTGCTAGTTTGAGCATAGGGGAGGGGTGTTTTGATGTTTGTTGGAGTTTTGCTAAAGCATCCGTAGTAGGAGTGTACTACTTCCGTATTATGGAATATGACATTTCGAGTGGTGTTTGTATAAAATTAGAAGCCGCTCTAGTTGTTTTAGTATATCTGTAACCTGATTGTAGGGATTCAGGCACTTAGTTGATGCTGATTTTTATCATATTTTAATAGAAGCAAAACATTTTGTTCTACGTCTTGCGTTGATTGGTGAGATAGACCATAACTTTTCCACATAGGTGCATTAATTTACTTTGAACTAATGAGAGACCAATTTGTCAACTGCTTTTCAGGTACCCATAAGGAGTGCTGTAATAGACTCCTGCATTCGGGTCACAGACAATGGAAGGGAGAACATTAACAGAAGAGTACGTAAATATGTGCTCATGTTGTAATTTTTTGAGCACTTTCAAGGTCATAGCTTTAAATATCTACCTGGAATCAACATTGTTGTAAAGGGCAGGGTATTTTGAAACTTGCAGGTGTTATTCATGTTTACTCTGTACAACACTTCTAATCACAACGATCAACTAAAGGTGAGGCTTTATCTTGGAAAACAAAAACCAAAAGTGAGGTGAATATGTTATTTTTTCACAGAAAAGGACTCGTGTGATGTTGTGAAATATAATGTCACAGCTGGGAGCAAGCAGTCCAGATGAAGCAGCAAGGTGGATACATTATTTCCAAGAAGCAGCTGTAAAGGTTTGGAACTCAAGGTGGTGTTCATACAAGCTCTTGCTTCCTGTTACTGCTGATATATTATTAACAGTCCATGCAGGGAGGTCACAACGTTTTTAATTTCTCAAGGAATTTGAACAGCTGGCAAAGTTTTAGGTACTGATATGAATTTATGTGTCACCTATCTTGTGTTGTTTGATTCTCTGCTCTTTGTACTCATCAAAACCCATTATCTGCTCTTCGTAATCGTGGTATCTTTCTGGAATAGGTTTATATTCTAATGACATCTTGGACTTCATTTAGATAAGTAAATTATTGCTAGTTGTTGCCCATCTTTCGTTTGATAAGTATCCTTAATGTTTCGACAATCTCTTTAGTTCCTGATGCAGTTCTTTAGCTGATATTTATAAATTGTTTCTTGTCCTAGCAGATTGACAGGATCTCATCGAGCAAGTCGTGTTAGATCAATTGATTGGACTCTATGCTCATCTACACACACTGATGCAGTGACCGATGTAATTGCACCATCTACTTGGACTATATTTGGGTGTCAAAATGGTAAGAAATACTCACAAGACAGTTTTGATGCTGATGAAGGTGCATCTCTGAAAAGTTGTCATATGCAGGTTTAAGACTTTTTAAGGAAGCAAAAGAAAGAGACTCCCTTGTCACAGTAAGTATATTTTCTGTCTTATTTCACTATACATGATCATCTGGAATAATTATTGAGATATTCTTTATTGTAGCAGTGGGATGATCATCCTGCAATAATGGCAGTGAGTGTAGTTGATGGAACTTCTGAAGCTATTTTTCAAACCCTTATGTCTCTTGGTCCTTCAAGATCAGAGTGAGCTCTTTGTTCCTTTCCGTTTATATTTTTTTGGTTGGTAAAATGTAGTAGTTTGTTGTAAATCTGGAAAGCCTGTCAAAGTACAATGGTGGATATAGAAAATTTACATTGGAGACAGTCAAGGGGACATGCATCTTTACTTGACTTATTGAAGCTTTACTATTTTTTTAACATAGAGCCTGTTTTATTACTATCATACTTTTGATCAATTAATACCAATAAAAGTTGAAAATGAAAGATAAGAGCCGGTTTTATTACTTGTTTGTTAGAAGTCAGCTATTACCAGTATTTGTGAGTGTTGATATGTTTTCCTTGTTGTTCCATAATGGGATTTATTTCCAATCCACTTTTCCATCTTGTTGCAGATGGGATTTCTGCTTTTACAAGGGGAGTGTGGTTGAACACCTTGATGGTCACACTGACATCATTCACAAGCAACTTTATAAAGATTGGTTACCCTGGTCAGAAAATGGCTAAAATCTTTCAAATGCACCATTCATTTTACCATCTTTTAATTAACTCGATCCAATTTCCAGGGGAATGAAGCACAGAGATCTTTTATTGCGACGTTATTGGAGAAGGGAAGATGATGGAACTTATGGTAGATCTGTATGCAACCACAGTCCACAAATTACTTCTTAACAGAGCTGCTAGTCCAACAAATAACAAACTATATTTGTCTGCAGTTATTCTCTACCATTCTGTGTTCCACAAAAAGTGTCCGCCCCAGAAAGGATATGTCCGTGCATGCCTTAAAAGTAATGTATGCTTAAATTTTGAAAGTAGGACTTTATAATTTCGGTACTTGTTGTGTTATATGCATCCGACTCACTGCAAGAGGATATACATATCTTCCTGTCTTGATGGTAGAGTATGGCCTATTATCAAACAAACATTATGGTTTTGTAGAAGGATCAGCGATGAGCTTGAACTTCTTGATGCCTATATAATGTGTAAAAGGGATATTTCTGTCTTTATTGTGTCGTTTACACTTTTTCCGTTTGAGATCAATGGATGCATTTCTGGTTCATGATTTGATCACTGAATCTCTCTGTTTCCTTCATCTGGTTGAGGGGCCATCATATTCTAGCTGACTGAAAAGTATCAATTTGGTTCTTTCCAAAAAGGGAACATAAATCTTTGTAACATTGTTTAATCATCTGTACTCTGCTCTACTTCTTCGGAAGTTGCATGTCTGCCTGCCTCTTCTATTTCCTTTGATCAAGGCGGCAGCATTGAATTTGAGAGGTAAAATAATGTAGTGATCTAACATGGTGTCATCTTACAGGTGGAGGATATGTAGTGACTCCAGTGAACCAAGGGAAAAGATCTGTAGTCAAGCACATGCTTGCTATTGATTGGAGATATTGGAGATCATATTTACGGTCTTCTTCTGCACGGTCTGTTACCATTCGCATGCTAGAGAGGCTTGCAGGTAGTCCTCTATGCTGAAACCTGAATTTTATTCTCCATCTGATCTACTTGTTTATCTTACTCCTCACTTTAACAGGATCTATATTTCTTTTGCAGCCTTACGAGAGTTGTATAAAACAAAATTAGGGAAATGCCCTTTCTCGGAATTCTCAACAGGAGAATTGGGAGGAAGTCCACTCTCGCACCCAAGTGATGATAATGGAAGTGTTCCATGTCTTGGATATAACAATTGGGCTGGAGACAGTAGATATGAAGAAGCTGATAGGGCTTCTTCCGAACGTACAAGCTTAGTGGGCTTTAATGATGCTGCAGATGAGTTTTATGATGTACCAGAACCTTCAGATGATGAGCAACTAGAAAATGGATGGAGCGACAAGCTTGAAACGGATTCATGTTCGCAGGTAGCTTTCCACATCAACAAAGAATGGTTTAAATTCTACTGGATACATTGAGTATCTTACAGCTATAAGATTGCTGAAGCAAATTTTCCATGCATCATGTTTTCAAACAGCACATAATTAACATGTGAATAAAAAAAACATAATTAACATGTGAATAAAAAAAACATAATTAACATGTGGAATCTGTTGGACCTCTGAGATTTGGAAAGTGTCTTTCCTTGGATACTTGTCCTTACACATCCAATCCACATCCACATGCACCTTGCATCTAGTTTACTCATTATGCATACAAATACAGTTTTCATGCTTTGGTACTTATCCTCAATGTTATGGCATTTTACCTACTCAAGTACCAGTTGAGGTTTTCAGGTTTTATTCTTGGTGTGGCTTGTAGTAGTTTATCTGATTCTGTTCTTGATGTTTGCAGGGTTCACGCACACCGAAAATATCTACAGCAGCTGGATTTGTAAAGAAATTGCACGATCTTGCTGGTGTGTTGATATTAATTGTTTATTAGTCCAAATAAATAATTTGCTTTCTTTGTATTCCTGGAAGATGACTTTTGATTTACTCACTTCACAAAGACTTTTTCAGTTCAGAAGAGGGGCTATGTAGACTTGCAAGAAATTCAGGAAGAAGAGAGTGCTTCATGGTCTTATGGAACCACTCTTCTGAAAGATGTAACCTGTGCCATGCTTTCTAGTTGGACAACGGCTGATCCTTGCAGCTTCTTAATTCGAGGAAAGAATTATCTTGAAGACCAGAAGAAGGTGAGATCCATTTAAACGAGAAACTTGATCTTCCAGAACCTTCATAGAATTGTAGATATACTGTTTCAGTTGATCTGATTCCTTATTCCACTCTGTAAATGACCCCGTTGCGAACTAATCTTCTTCCCACCCAAAAGTTTCAAGTTTATACTTGAGAACATGATTATCCTTGCGTCTTTTAGCTTTGATCCATATTTGGTTTTCAGATAAAGGCGAAAGGAACATTGATGCAGATGGTTGCGGCTGACTGGCTCAAATCTGATAAGCGAGAAGATGATCTAGCTGGTCGTCCTGGGAGTATTGTTCAGGTGAAGCGCTTGTGAGTGTGTTTTTTCTTCTTTTGGTAGTTTCAGATGCTTCATTATTGCCTTTTAGGACGAGGATGGTTAACGTTTTAACGATGACCACTCTGTAAATGAATGCTTTCTTTTATTTGTTGATGTTCTTTTGCAGAAGTATGCAGCCCAGGGTGGACCAGAGTTTTTTTTCATTGTAAATATACAGGTCAGTTCTGACTATCTGTTTTCTAATAGTCAGACGTGAGAAGAATATCCCAGTACTTCCCGTGGAAAACATTCCTGATATTGACTGTGAAATAGGTCCCAGGCTCAACGACATACAGTCTTGCATTGTATTACATGATGACAACGCCGTTGCAAGATACTCCCCTGCTAGAAAGCTTTGTCAAGGGGGACGATGCATATAGAAACTCGAGGTTTAAGCTCATACCGTACATATCTAAGGTATCTGCTTGAGGATTGACATCCTCTCCATGTTTAGCTTGTTGACAGTTGTTGGCAGACGTGTGTGAGCATCATGATATAGCACTGCCATGTTCATTAGATCCGTGCTCATGTTCACTCGTGTCTTAATTCTTTGAAATGTTACTTTCGGAAATCTAAACCCATCTTGATGATAATCGTGGGTTGAGTGTGGTTACATTTAAGCATGGAATTGAAATCATAAAATAGATTGTTGGAAAAGACTTGAGACTGTAGTCATTTGTGTTTGTTTGTTCATTAGAAAGAACGGATGACAAACTTTTACTTCTTGAATTTATGTACTATGATATTCTTTTTCTATATACTTTTCCTTTTCATATGTCATTTTTAAAAGACGGGCTGTGTCATTCAGCAAGTTTTGTTGATTCAAGAATACGTATACGTTTGTGGTTCACTAAGATTTGGGTTTTTTTTTTTTTTACTTTTATGGAAATGCAATTTCGTTTGAAATTCTTTTCCTGCCTTTTCAATTAATAATTCTAGCGTACAACAAAAAGCACTTACTTTTGAAAGTTTCTGTGTGAAATTATGTACTTTTCGTTTGTTTCGAGCTATCAGGTCCTTTAAATTGACAAAAAAAAAAGAAAAATATTACAACAAAGGGTATACAATAAGAATATTTCTAAGGGAAATACGCTTGCATGCTCCATCCAGCTTTTATATCTTCTCTTGTACTGCATACGAGCATTCCCATCTTCGTTCATTCTTCTTCGACTCTCACTTCCATGAACATTTCTGATGTCATTTTTCCCTTCAATTTTTGCAGGGTTCTTGGATAGTTAAGCAGAGCGTGGGGAAGAAAGCATGCCTTATTGGTCAAGCACTGGAGATAAATTATTTCCGTGGGAAGAACTACATTGAGGTACTTTCTGAAGTAGTTAGCAAATTGTGGAAGTCTTATGGGTAGGAAATGGCTCAATGCTAGGTTCAGAACATTTGGTATGCGGTGAATTCTCAGTTTTTAACTTCTCGAGCTCTTTATCTGAGCATCTGGTAGAAAACATTCATATGGTGTTATTTTTGGAAGCAACTTCGTGAGGGTCATTGTCATTTTAGCATATCCATCCTATCTGATCCCTTGTAATCGACTTCAGAGACACTCAAGAAAGTTTCAACAACAAAAGGGAAGTGACTGATGATTTTATTTTAATCCTACTTGTCAGCTTGGAGTCGACATTGGTTCATCAACAGTTGCAAGAGGCGTGGTCAGTCTTGTTCTTGGGTACTTAAGTAATTTGGTTATCGAAATGGCATTTTTGGTACAGGTGAGCAGGGAAATTTTCGACTTCTCAAGATGATTTGATATCTGCAAGCACATCTTCCATATCAACCCCTCGGTCTATATGAAAAAAATAGAGCATTCTAGCATATATATGCTGCTGATTACAGTTCTTTTCTGCATTTTTTTTCTACTAATACAGGCAAATATGGAAGAGGAGCTTCCCGAATACCTTCTTGGAACATGTCGCCTTAACCATCTAGATGCCTCAAAAGCGGTCAGTCTGATTTCATGATCATCATCCAACCATGTGTTGCCTATGGAAGGCATTAGTCATTGACGTGAAACAGAGCTTGATGCGTTAGAATCAAGAACCATAGATGTGAAAACAGAAGAATTCTGTAGTTTCCATATGACAAACATTAGTCATTCTTTGGTTCATCGAGGTTGATACAATGTTCAATCCGCTGAACCGTAAATATTATTGTAAAAAGTCGCATCCATGTCGGACCCTAATCACCATGACTTGCGATACAGGCATACTAGTTGGCTCCTGAAAACATTACTTCTCCCCAATATCCAGTAGTAAGCTGTATCTTTCTTGTTCATGCTTGGATTTTCATATATCACACACTAACATTCTGTTCTTGTTAATTTCATTAGCTTTATAATTCATTCGATTGAGTTTTGTGGTGTTATATGGTCCTTTTTCGGAACTATATTATCATAAAATATCTCTGCTTGGACATTTGTTGCTTTCTACTACCGAAACAATAAGGGAAAAGTACAAAAAATACCGTGTGGTTCTATCAATGATCACTTGGGTACCATGTTGTTTTTGAACCGTAAAATCAGTCCAACTTATTTCAATTTTTATTTCAAATTTCAGATCCCAGAAATCAAAAAATCAAAATGAAACCATAGCTGCCTGGATTTGGGAAACGCACGCGAGAGGGACCAAAAGTATTGGAATTTAGAATACGTTCCTCTAAAACGGAAGAAACCCATATAGCATACACCATCAAAATTCTGCTACGAAGGTCTCCTCCTCGCCGGTCTACACTGCCAATGTCTCGCAGGTCTCCGAGTTTGATCCTTCTCCCACCTCCTCTCCAACGCTATGTTGTCCCCCCTGCCCTCCGAAGTTGGGATTTAGGTTGACGATGACGAGCGATGGTTGATATGGTTGGGGTTGGTGATGGGTTATGATTAGGGTTGATGGGTTTTTGGTTTCCGATAGAGAAGGAAGAAGGCGAGGAGCAGTACGAGGAGGGCGAAGGTCAGTACGGGCCTCATCGGTGAAGGGGCGGTGAAGTCGGTGAAGAGCCTCGTCGATGATGGATTGGTTCACTCGACCTCACTTCCATCGGAGATGCTCCAGGTCCCTCGAACATGGTTTTGGGTTGCTGGTTTCATGGGGAAGAGGAGTGGGGAAATTTTTTAAAAATATTAAAATATTTAGTATTAATATAGAAATTTGCCATCAACACACTTCAACTCCAACTCTTTACGAAATCAAGCACGTGGATAGCCACGTCGGCATCGAAACGACGTCATTTCGTAAAAAACACACAGACCGGAAATCAGGACATGTCAGTGATAGAAATTGAAATAAGTTGGATTCGTTTTACGGTTCAAAAATACATGGTACCCAAGCGATAATCCGTAAAATCACAGGGTACTTTTCTGTACTTTTTCCAAACAATAAATATATGAAATGGGTGATGAAAGTTACGTTGTTCTTCTGCTTACATTTGAATTCTTTAGATAAGATATTGAATTCAAATCTTCTAAATAATCACTGGCTATTAGTAAATTCAACTGTAGAGGACCTTGAATTTATAATTTTTTTTTTAGATATGGCAAGAAATACTACTATGGAAAAGAAAATGTTAACGTGCATACACGTTCTCTCTTTTGATTCAAAGATATGTCGGAATTTTTTTAGGTGAGTGAGTCAATTCTACAATTTCTATATTATGTGGTTACTCTTGGTATTTTGGTATTTTTTTTCAATGAATCAAACCAACTGCCATCAATGAGGAGGAATGTTTTCATTAAGCAGTCGCTAAGAAAAGAGTCACGTGCGAACCGCAGTTTCCAAGATTTAGGCAAACTCGTTTTACGGTTTTAGAATGTGAAAAGCAACATCATCAAGGAAAACAGGCGATATTGATAATTGAGTTTTAGAACTTGGCAAAATATAATTCCCACGGATAGTGCAATTTTGCTAAGCAAGCTGGATCGATTATCGATTTTTTTAAGGGATAAAAGTGGCGCGAAACTTATATTATAAACGAGTTACAATACGATAGAGAACATTACATACAAATAAGATACGAAATCCAAGCAGAGAAAGTAAGCCAGTCCGATGACAGCAAGGTGACACGGGGAAAGCGATGGAGAGTCGAATGAGTCCGAAGACCAACGACATGGGCGAAATTTCTGCCGAAATAAACTTCGGCCAATAACCTCAAGACAAAGCCAAGTGGGCATCTGAATGCATACGAGATATACTCAGATGAGAGCCAAGGTCGATATAAATCGACCGAGACAATATTCTCCACCCGCAACCATCGAACAGTCAACAAAATCCGAAAGGACCTAAGATCAGACAAAAGTCGATCCCAACAAAAGTACAAACAACAAAGCCAACAAACAAGAACAAAATCCAAGCGAACCCTAAACAAACGGGGGCTGAACATCAGCAGACAAAAGCCAACAGAAAAATAAGCACAGAACAAACGAAAGAACACGAAATAAAGCAAACAGTAGACAAGTCAACTAGGAGACAGGTCGGTGGCGACCAATCCCCCGCCGAAAACCACCAGTGCCGTCAAACCTATGGAGAGCGACAGAGGTAGGCCAGGACCCGGGTGAAGTTACGAGATCGAGTTAGTGGTTGTCTGTCCGGAGAGGTCTTTGGTGGACGGACGGTGGCCCGGAAGTGCTGCATGTTAACAGACTATGGGGCTTAGAGGATTGGGCTATGATGATGCAGCTTTAGATCAGACTGGTCTCAATCTTTGAGGAAGAAGTTGTATGAGACGAAATGGGGGAAAGCTGTGGTGGAGGAGGATGAAGATGCAAGGTAGAGGATGGAGTAAGAGAGGGAAGGAGAATACAAAAGAGGGCCACCAACGGCGGGAAAAAAACCCTAAGACAACTCTATTCTAGAAAGAGAGAAAGGCTCCACTTAAGGAGTGATGGAATTTTTTTTTTGAGTTCCTATTCTATTTTCTATACTAATACCTATTCTATTAGAACGCCAACGCGAGGAATCGAACCCTAGACTTTCCAAACTCCTCCCCACCCTTATGCCGCTGTACCAAAGTTCACTTGGCAAGAGTGATGGAATTTAGTTATAACTATACTGATCGATTATTGATTGGTGCGCTACTTTTGCACTGTAATTTTCTGTTTTGACCCAAATCCATTCAAAATGAACTTAAAATCAAAGCATCAGAAAGTGCAAAACCTTTTTCTTTCAAAACGAAAGTGCAAACGTATTGAAACTTCATTTGCTAGTGTGATATAAATGTGAAAAATTTAACTCATCAGTATATCACAATATTGGATTCTACGTGATCCATACCCATTATTATCAGATTTTACTTTGCTGGGTCAGTGTTGTGCAAATAAATAAATGTGTTAGAACGTCGAAAATGATCTAAAGACAGATCCGGAGTAGTCGTTCCAAGATGTGATTCGAACGAATAAGGCAAAGATGGAAGAAATATGGGGAAAACGAAGAGAAGATATGTAGATCTGACTTGGTAAATAAGAAAAGAATTGGTAGAAAAGCAAGAACTTTATTGAATTATAGGAGAAGAGGACAAGAAGAAAACATAAAAGATAAAAGCTACATCTACCCTACGCTAAGATAAAAAGCCGAAGCTTTGATAAGAGATTTGATATGTTGTGTTGTGTTGTTGGGGTCCTTTTTTCTATCTCAAGTCTGTCATTATATAGAAAAAACTAACCCTAAACGGATACCAAAAACCCTAGGCCGTTCAGTACAAAAAACCTAAATTATCCTCGGCCTCAGATATGAAAAACTAACTGCCCGAAACTTCCAAGCTGATTATGACCTCTTTCTGCTCCGAATTTGGAAAAGTGATAAACTACAAAGTTGTAAATTTATCTCTTATCTTTCTGTAGCTTTTGAAATCACCTCAATCCGATATTTGAACAGTTAGTTACGGATTTTTTACTAAAACTGTTCAGAAAATTCGCGAATTAATTTTCCGCTACAACAGTCAGGGACATCTAGACTATCATCCTTTTCTTGTCCAGTCTTGGGAATTACAAATATTAATGTAATCCCTAAGAATTGGATAATAAAAATATATTCTATAAATTTAATGATAGGTAGGATCAATCTTTACCATCTTTTTTAAAAATAAATCTAAACTATTATTTTATTCTCTTTAAAAAAAATTACGATAGTATCTCAATACTAAAATATTGAGCAGGATAAAAAAAGACCATTTTAATTGTCATCTTCTTCAAATATAAAGATCCTCGAATCTAAATTTAATGGAAGTCAACAACAAGTCTTGACCCCGAGAATCCACTGGAGTTAATTGCCGTCTCTATATTAACCATTACAATGGATTTTGACTCTGGATTTTCATTCCCAAATCTGTGAAAATTTTACTTTATAAATCCTAGAGTTGGAAAATAAAAATTTACTCTGTACACCAATCTATGAAATTAGAATTTGACCATTAAAAATTGAAATTAGAATTGGAATTTGGATTTGGATTTGAAAAAAATAAAATAAAAATAAAAACTGCAATCTAATAAAAGAGAGAGTTCAATGTCTGGCATCTATTTCTGAGTGAGTTCAATACCTTGAATCATTTTCTTATAAAACCTCTAACTAAAATCTGATTACGCTAATGTCCAATATAGAAAATGATAAAAATCTGGTAATGTTCATTAAATACATGATCATATTTCTAAAAAATTGATATATACTTTTATTATATCTATTTTAGATTTGGTCAAAATCAATATATTCTAAATTCGAGAAAAAAAATTAATGATAAAATTTGATCCGACCTAGTGTTATAAATGTTTATGTCATCATACACTGTCCATCCTCTCAACCAATAAACAAATAAACACCAACCCAACCATAAACTTTGAGTTAAGTACTTTCAAAAACCCTATGAACACCAGACAGTTAATATAAATAAACCCTCGACATTCCATTTTTTCCGTCCAGAGAATAATATAACAATAAATAAGTTGCTGCAGAGTAAAGTGAGGCCGAGTTTAGCCAGCGTCAAAATCGAAGACCCATTTGTCAGATGTTGAAGATGGAAGTCAACAGGGGAAGAATAATCTGAACCTGGCAAGCCAACACCATTTTTGTAAGGATCTCTTCTATTTTTTGCCCGTTTTATACGAACTAGTATCCGGACATTCAAAAGGTTCGAATCGGGAGACAGTGTTGTCTTGAAGGGAGAGATTATTTGTTTATGGACACGAGATCGCTCAACTCGATACATGTAGGCCACTATGATCTGTTCAATTTGCTGTATATTTTTTTCTCTCTTTTTTCTAGGTCATTGCAAAGATTTTGTCCAGGTTCTTAAAGTTGGGTTCTTTATTGGTTACTTATATGTCATTGAACTTGGAGGTGGGTATTGGGTGGAGTTTTGTTTTTGAGTTGGGTTTTTGCTCTCTTTCTTTTTCTTTTCTTTTTTTGCGAAGAAAAGTTGAAACTTTCATTCTTTGGGAACAAAAGGAAGGAACTTGAGACTTGGGTCTTTTTGTTTGTTATATTCTGTATAGTGCTTGCTTGTAGAATTTTGCTCCTGTTCGTTCGTAGATAGCTTCTCTGTGTGTGAAACTTTGTCCAAGTTTCGGTTTGCTTGTTCGGTTGTTGATACTTGTTTCATATTGCAGTGGTTGGTGTAGCAGCTAATGAGAATGGATCCACCTCTGAAGGTTGCAATGTTGCTACTGCTTTTTAGATATGGTATGTGCCTGTAGGTTTAGCTGCCATCGGTCTTTCGCATGCTGTTATGATGGACATGAAGTTCTTTGAGCTCCTTTAGGGTTAATATGGATGAATGTTGCCACATGTTGATTGTTTTCCAATACTTGGGTTGAGATCAGTCGCTACTTGTACTATTTATTTGGACTGTTTTGTGACGTTGAGGTCTTTTTCCTTCTTTTCGGCCAGCGTATGCTTCTCAGTTCATGGATGATTTTGGTCAGTGCGAGAAAGTTGTGAAGGAATGGGCCTTTTCATCGGTTGAGCAAGATGCTAAAGAGGACAAACACACACTTGAAGATCTGTTGTTTTTCCTTCATGTTCCAAGAACCGGGGGTCGCACGTACCATCACTGGTAATGCAACTTTACATTTCTGCCATTGACTTAGAACTTGAAGCTGCTTCCAGAGCAACCAAATTGATTAATCTTCTTGCTATATGATGTCTGCAGTTTCTTAAGGAAGTTGTACCCCAACTACCAGGAGTGCCCTCGCTCTTATGACAGGCTGCGATTTGATCCCAGGTAAACCTGGTTTATTAGATATTCGCTTATGGTGATTGGTTTACTGGATTGACATCATTTCACCAGCTTATAACTTTGTTGGTAAACAATCAGTGGCCATGAACGCCTTTGTTTGTCTCATTTAATCATTGCTAATGTTTTTGTTGGTGGGATAGAGTTAGTGAGAGAATTGACGTTTAGAAATTTTTTCCCATTTCTTTAGGGCTGATGTCTTTGTAACGAAGGATAACTTATAGTGTCTTGTCCGGAGTAAATTTTTAGCTGTGTTTTAGAGAACTTGAGTCTTTCCTGTTTTGATCTCTATGCTTCTTAGATTCTGTGATGTTTATGTTTCAAAATGTTGATATGCGAAATAAAAATTCAAGTGCAAAACAATTTCTTGTGGGCTTGTATCCTTCACCTAAGGTAACAAGAAAATAGGTTCATTTATCTTGCTTCTATACTCTCCATTTACGTGGCATGTCTTTGTGCAGCAAAAAAGAATGCAGACTGTTGGTTACGCATGATGATTACAGCATGATGTCCAAACTTCCGAGGGAGAGAACTTCAGTGGTTACTATCCTTAGAAATCCAGTTGACAGAGTCTTCAGTACTTATGAATTTTCCATTGAAGTCGCTGCTAGATTTCTAATACACCCAAACATAAGCTCGGCCAAACAAATGACTCGCCGTGTGCGTATCAGACCTGGCGCCGTTAGTACACTTGATATATGGCCTTGGAAGTATCTCGTTCCTTGGATGAGGGAGGACTTGTTTTCACGGGTACTTCTCGTATTTATTCATCGCTTGCATTTTGTTGATTTCTCAGTTTTTTATTCATCGTCCTGATTGGGTTAGTTCGACTACAATTATTAATCATCTCATTGGAAGTTCAAGTCTGTTGTAGGTTAGTCTATTGTGATTCTCATCCAATATGTTTCCTCATTACCTTGATGATTTAATGTTCTATTGAGGCTATTTTGTAGTGTTTCATTGGATTTATTCTTCAAATTTTCATGGCAGCGAGAAGCTAGAGAATCTGATGGCTTAAGAATTATGAGCAGTGACCCATACAACATGAAGGAGATTGTGATGCCATTGCACGAGTATATCAATGACCCTATTGCTCATGACGTAGTTCACAACGGTGCAACATTCCAAGTATATGTTCTTATCCCTCCTCTTCGTCTGTTCTTAGATATCTTCTAGAGTCCCTTAAATATTCCCACATTACTATCAGTATTCACTCTTACCTCTGTTGTCAATAGCGGATAGCATTGCGTAGCGGCAACCCTCTTAAACGCTATAGCGGGTATAGCGGTAACTTAAAACCAGCATGCACCAAAGAAAATTCAGCCAACAAACCCAACAATTCAGCTATTATCTAACAAATTATACCAAAGTATACTAAAACCCAAATTAAAGAAGATAAAAAGTTCAAAAAAAAAAATAACATAATTTATTTTCATTTATTTTCTACATGCATCTAGATTGTATCTTAGTCTTGTCGTTTTATATTCTTGTCCTTGTCACTTCAAATTCATTCCCTTTAAGGGACAACTCAACACCTGTAGGGGAGATAATAAAAAAATTATGAAAAGTATCTACTCTGTCTCTGCCTTCTTCTTCTCTATACGTCTTCTTCTTTTCGGTCCCCTCCTATCATTTGTTCTCTTCTCTTTTATCTTATCTCTCTTACTTATTTTCTCTATTTACCTACCAAGCTACCATCAAGGCACCTAAGTATCGAGGTTCCAAGCCTTGAGGTCCCACCCGAACCACTCTCCTTCAACTTCTCGTAGTATCTCCATCCCCTGTCCCTAATCACGTCTTACTCGGCCACAACAACGATGAAACCTGAACACGAAACTGCCAAAATTCTACGATGAAACCTAAACCAGACAGCTAAAATTGCGAATAGCGGCCGCTACCCCGCTTTTTTCCGCTATAGCGGCCATACGACTGCCACCGCCGGTAGCGCTTGGCGGTCAAATAGCGTTGCGGCACCAGTGATTTTTCCGCTATAGCGCGCTATAGCGGCGCTATTAATAACAGACTCTTACAATGAAGCACTTAGTTTGTCTGATGTATAGAAGCACTCAATGCAAGTATTTTTCATTTAGTCGTATATAGTCTTAGCTTTAAGTAGCAGGAAATGAGGCAACCATTGTCACAACAGGTTGCAGGATTGACAAACAATTCCTACGCTCCAGAAGCACATAAAGTGCGCCATTGTGTACAGAAGTATAAGAGTCTCAGTGAAGACGTTCTCATGGTTGCAAAGGTAAGCTGTAGGGTTCCCCTTTCCTCCGCAATGTACTTCCACGATACCATGTTCCTGATATGTTCACTTCTGCATTGTTGTGTTCATGGTAGATGGTTGTAAATCTTGCAGAAGAGGTTGGATGATATGTTGTATGTCGGTTTGACGGAGAACCATAAGGAGTCTGCAACGATGTTTGCGAATGTGGTCGGTGCACAGGTGATATCCCAAGCATCAGCATCAAATTCAAGCTCGGAGAGCACCATGGATAAAGGATCAGGTGGGCATGTGAACCAGTTGTTTCTTGGTGTTTTCTCATGAATATTTCAAGAATTTTTTTAGCTTCTTTCCCGTATGCTACAGAACATAGATCTTCTGTTCTAGAGTCGGAGCCTGAAACTGATGATCACCAGGTAATCTGCTTCATGTTCAAAGTAAGGCAATGAATGCAACTCTAGAGTCAGATGATGAGGCACGAAGATGATTCATTTTAATTTGCCACCTTGCAGGTTGGTCTATCAGACCAAAAGACTACTGAAGCTGCTCCGGAAGGAAACTTACAAGGGGAGAAAGAAACCGTAAGACACTGTCACAATTCTCGTTCTGTTACAAGTTACGTTAATGGATACAATCTTCTGAATTTATTCCTCTTGTTGTTCTTCTGTATCAGATGACTGTCGAAAAACTGATGACTGCTTATGAAGGATGCATTAATACACTAAGGAAGACTCAATCTCGGCGCCGTACATCTTCTCTGAAGAAAATCGCTCCAGCAAACTTTTCCAAACAGGTAATAAGCACCTCTATTCTTCCATGTGGAAGTGATCTTTTGATTTTTTGCACCTCCTTTAATCTTTATGACCACTTAGTTGGGCAGTGAGAGGCTCCCTTAAGAACGTTTATTTAATTTGGTGCTCACATCACAACAATAGAAATGAAATGGAAGGAAAAAACACTCTTTCAGACTTTTCTGCCAATTTGTTTCCATCTTTAACAATATGTGCTTTTATGACTTCTGCTTTCCTCACATGAAGTGAAGAGCAGGTAGAGTGGTAATAGGTTCTAGTCTAACCTTTACCACTCAAATGCTATACTATCATTACTGCATAAAGATTTCCGATCTCTTTTGATTCCCGTTCGGCTTTTTTTATCGTTGAGAACTTCTGCTATGCATGCTTGTGGTGCTCAAAGAACCAAACTGTCTGATTCAACCTGTTAATAGTACTCTGAAACAAACAATTACAGGATAGACTACAGGTTTCTGAGAGGGTCATCGAGGAGATCAAAGCGCTTAACGACCTTGATTTAGAGCTTTACAAGTACGCAGTCAACTTATTCGCGAAGCAACATGAACAGATGGGGCAGAAGCTAGCTGACATAGTAAGTGTATGGTCCGTTCTTACATATTCTCAATGTTTAAGGATGGGTTTTAATCGACTCGAGATTCCATTTTGCGTATGGTGAACTTGCAGGAGAGCTGGGAGGGGGGATTCTTCCGTGATAGGGATGTCCTGATGTCATGGAAAATCCTTGTCTCGGTGGTCACACCAGTTGCATTTCTTCTTGTACTCCTTTTCTACTTTGTAAATTCGAGGAGAAGAATGTTCAAGATTAAGATATGATTTGTGCACTTGCAAGTAGTTAGGGAACTACACACTAATACAAAGGGAGAGGTTTTAAGTTTTCTAAACAACAATAGAAGTTGTTGACAAGATGGTCTTGTGATGCCTTATGGATACACTTGTTTGTTAAGAGGTAGAGTCGAATCTGGTGGGGTTGGAGATTTTAAGATTGTATTCTAGGATCAGAGATCGAATCTCTGGAGAAAATATCTATATTATTGAAAAAAGTTGATCATAAAAAAAAATTGTTCTTAATTCCGTTGCTCAAACTTTTTAGTGGGTGCAGCAATACCTATATTATAAACTTGTTTTCACAAAAAGGGGGGCAAAATTGCAAAAATATTAAACTAACTGGGGCAAATTTGTAAATTAGCAGGGGAATTATGTTGTACATTAGGGTTATTGGGCATGGTCGCTTTCAAAAGATGGGAAGGAACTATTTCAGGAACGATTGATTCAGTTTTCTCGAATGTAATTTCTATTTAACTATTGTGAATTCATTTTTTAGGTATACTTCAATAATTCTGGATTCAAATTATGTTAATAAAAGTTTGGACATGTCAACCACGATTTTCTGATTTGGAGTTTAATGGTTAACATTTAATTCTTAGTTGTATGTCATGATCGTAACTGGAGAGTAGCCAGAGATGATGGCAAGATAGGAGAATAGAGTGAGGACAAACTTTCTTGATTATGGACTAAGATGATGATTACAATCAGTGAACTGATATATTTATATGAACTTTTACATCTCAACCGTTACAATCCTACGACTATAGCTATGTTTTAATATTTTCTCGCTTCCTGACGAGGCTTCTTGAATCTTGAAGCCAATCCACGCGTGCCAACACATTAAAATTGCCAGCTGAGACGCTTACTCGTCTTTGCTATCAAACGATCTATCGTTCGTCTAGGAGCACACCAACTGCTCGACGAATGGTCTGTGACATTTTCTTCTCCTTTAGAACATCCTTGTCCTCTAGGATGGCAATATAGGGTGCTCTCAAACTTGGAAATTGGGCCAATAGCGTGTGATAATCTTCCCATGTTGCTTCCTCTTCTTCCAGATTTGCCCATCTCACTAGAACCTGGATAATAGCTTGGTTATTGCGCTTGATTAGCCTTCTTCCAACCACAGCTTCAGGCTCCGACTTTAACTGTCTATCAGCATTCGATAGCGGGGGTGTGCTAATTGCAGTTACTCATTGTCCCAACTTCTTCTTGAGTAAAGAAACGTGAAATACTAGATGGATTGAGCAAGTTGAAGGAAGTGCAAGCTTAAAAGCTACCGAATCAATTTTCTCCAAGATAGGGAAGGGTCTGAAGAACTTAACGGGTTTCATGTTCTTCTGAATGGCCACTGAAACTGCCTATAAGGTTGCAATTTCAAGTATACCAAGTACCCCCAATTCTAAAGTTCTCTCCGAAAGTTTGATATAAGCGAAATCCTTCATCCTAGCTTGTGCTATCTATAGATTATCTTGTAACACGTTAAGCATTTGAGCTTGTCTCGTTAGCAGATTAGCAACTGCGGTCACAGACAGATGTTCATCCTTCAATCCAGGAAGCAATGGAGGAGCATATCCATATAACTCTTCAAATGGAGAACACTTAAGAGAATAGTGGAAGCTAGAATTGTACCCGAATTCTGCCATTGACAACTACCTCTCCCAACTCATTGGCTTCAAGAAATAAGTGTTGCGTAAATACTTCTCTGGGCACTGGTTCAACCTCTCTGTTTGACCATCCGATTGAGAATGACAAGTTAAGCTTATCCTGAGCTTAACCCCCACTACTTAAAAAGTATCTGTCGTACGTTGCTGGTGAATTTCCGATCCCTATTAGATACAATATTCTCTAGCAATCCGTGGAGTTTATAGACCTGATCAAACAAGAGTTAACCAACCTGTGTAGTGTATAGCTATGCGAGTGCTATAAAATGGCCATACTAGGTAAGACGATCTACCACCACCAAGATCATGTCATTTCGATTTGACATTGGTAATCCTTCCACTAAATCTAAAGCAATGCTGCGCCAAGCACTTGTAGGAATTTCTAGTGGTTGAAGTAGGCCCGGGCTTGCTACATGTTTGGACTTACACCTCTGACAAATGTCACAATTCTGCACACACATTTTCACATCCTTCTTTAGACACTTTCAGTAGAAATGAGACCTGATCTTTCTGTAAGTCACCAACGCTCCTAAGTGACCAGCGATCACATAGCTGTGAAGTTGATGAAAGATCTCTTCTCGCACGTTACCATGGCAACCAATTACCACTTGTTGCTTGTATTTGATGACTCTGTGATGCAAAGTATAGTGTTGCAAACCAACTAGATTAATAAGAAAAGATTTGATGAGTCCTTGTATCTCTTGGTCATCAATATAACTATCCTCAACTTTGTAATACCAAGCTGGAACCACAGAGCTAATTGTTGAAATCTCCACTTCTGGTTGAACCACTCGAGACAAAGCATCAACATCTTTGTTTTCAACTCCTCTTTAATACTTAATGACGAAGTTCAAACCCATTAACCTGGAAACCCTTTCTTCTGTAAGTTGGAGTTTCGCTTTTTGTTCCAATAAATATTTGAAACTATGATGGTGAGTGCGTATCACAAATAGATTACCTTCAGGATAATGCCTCCATTTGGACATTGTTAATAGCAAGGCCAACAGTTCCTTCTCGTAAATAGGTAACTTGACATTCTTGGTTCCTAATGCCTGACTGAGATAAGCGATTGGTTGATCCTGCTAAGAGAGGATAGCTCTGACCCCATAGTCCAAAACATCAATCTCGAGAATGAAAGTCTATGAAAAGTTCGGGTATGCGAGCATTGAAGCTTGTGTCATCATAAGGCTACAAATGAGTCATTAGCAGTTATGTCCCAAGCAAATCCATCCTTCTTGAGCAACTTAAATAAGGGTTTAGCTACTTTCGCATAACCTCGGATAAATTTCCTATAATACCCTATAAGCCTAAGAACTCTCTCAATTCCTTGACTAAAGTGGATATGAGCCAACTTTCCATCATTATCACCTTTTTTGGATCAGTGCTAACATCATCCCCTGAGATAATATGATCAAGATAGTCCACTAATGGCATTCCAAATTCACATTTGGACATCTTTATATAGAACATATCCTGCTGAAGCAACTGAAACACATCTTGTAGATGGTCCAAAAGCTAAGCTGTAGAGCCACTGCAGATCAAAATGTCATCGAAAAAGACTAAGACAAACTTCCGTAGAAATAGAGCAAGAGTCTTGTTCATGACTGATTGGAAAGTAGCATGAGCATTGTGAGTCCAAAGGGCACTTTAAACTCGAAGTACTCGTGATGTGTCCGGAAAGCCATCTTGTAAACATCAGCTTACTTCATTCTGATTTGATGATAGCCTGCTCTCAAATCCAGCTTCAAAAATACCTTCGCACCTTGTAATTTGTCTAACAAGTCATCTAATATGGGAATAGGATACTTGTTCTTCACTGTGCGATTGTTGAGCTGTTTATAATCGATACACATCTTCCAAGACCCATCCTTCTTCCTGACAAGCAACACAGGAGAAGTAAACGGGCTTTCATTCTCCTGTATGAACCCAAATTTCAAAAGTGTGCCCACCTGTTGTTCAATCTCTTCCTTCTGGAAATATGGATATCTATATGGTCGGATGGATATGGGTGTGGATCTTGGAATTAATGGAATGCCATGGTTGCAACTATGAGGTAGAGGTAACACAGTTGGCTCCTAGAACAAAGAATGGAACTGCTGCAATATGACTTGAAGCTACAACTGAAATTTCTTCGCAAATGTAGCTCCAAATTCCTCTTTCAATTGTAACACAAGTGCTATTACTCTACATCAACAACCTCTACTTCAGCAGACCAAGAGAGCAACATAAACTCATGAACTTGACTCTTCACCAAGCCTTGATTCAATGTTGTTCCTATTATAGAACTCAGCTATGCAACCTCAGTGGCCTTGTTACTGCAATAATATTTAAGCAGAATTTCTGGACCATGATTCCTGATTGTAGCCTCTGCCTTAATGAAGTAAAAAAGAATCAGATTGCACTCCTGCATCCAATTTATTCCCAATCAAAATCATAAGTTCCAAGCTCGAGGACCTTGAAGTCAAACTTAAACCCACTTTTACTCATTTCCTAATATATAGCAAGGCTCAATTTGCTGCAAGAGACCCAAGAACCATTATCCAATGAATGATCATACCTTCAGTATCAACCACATCCAAATGAACTTCATCTACCAACTTGGAATTGATAAATATAGCAATACTTCCTGTGTCTAAGAGAATCAAGATTGTCCTATTCTTGATTCATCCTCTCAACTTTAATGTCCCGCTACCAATACTGTTGTTAATGGCATGCATCGAAAACTCTACCAAGTCAGACTCATTATGTAAGGCTTCCTCCTCAGATTCTTGTTACTCTAATTGATCACTTTCATTAATCAAATGTAACCCCTCCTTTCTAGACTTTCATACGTGACCCTTGAACCACGGCTCGTATCCACATGTATAACAATAGGGCTCCTTCCTCTTCGCCCCTAATATGTTTGATGAAATTCCTGAATTAGATTTGGGTGCATTAGCCATACTACCAATACTCACTGCTTGTCCTTGTGGTCTAGAAATCGGCGCAAACCTACTTGCTTGGTTTTCCTAAGAAGCCTTCTGGGCCAATTTCAACAACTGAGCTTTAACAATCACAGCTCCATGATTGACTAATTCATACGTCTTTACTAAAGGTTTATTAACGTCAGATAAACTTCCAATAAAGGATTGAACAAAATATTGCTCGGTGAGGGTTGGATTCTCACACAACATTAAATCCCTAAGCTCCTCAAATTTCCTCACATAATCACCCACACTACTCAATTGTCTTAGTTGATTAAACCCCTCCACCACACTACTTAAGGAATGTGATTCAAACCTTCAACAAAGTTCATCACCAAACAATTTCCAAGACACAACCTTTTCTTATAGCAACTAAGAAGCATACCATATCTCCGCTTTCTCATCCAAGTGTAAACTCGCAATTTCCAACTTCCTCCCTTCCACTACCTTATAGACTAAAAAGAACTTTTCAAATCTTCGTAACCAACCTCTTAGATTCAATGAGTTAAAGGAGGAAATTCTAACCTCAATGAAGGAGTATGTTCTTGTCTTGGAAACACCAGAGAAATGGAAATCTCATGCACCACCTCTCATTCAGAAATCTTCAACTACAATGGTAGTGCACCCATGATCCTTCTTTCTTGATGCCCCATCTTCAACCATTGATGGATGTCTTATTGCATCGCTATCAGTTGTTCGTGAGATCGCTCCATCTTCTTGAACCTTTCATGAGTTTCAATCTTGTTGTTCGTAAACTCTTCCAGAAGAGAAGAAAACTTGTCTTCAATCTTTCAGAATTGATCATCAACCCTCTTAAACTACTCATCAGCGCAGTTATTCAAGCACGTATCCATGGCGAATGCGAGCTCTAATACCAGATGTCACAATCCTAATCAAAGAGTAGCCGGAGATGATCGAAAGTAAGATAGGAGAATAGAGAGAGCAAGAGAGAGAAAGTAAGAGAGAGAGAAAAGACTTTCTTGATTATGGACTAAGATGATGATTACAATAAGTTCTAGGTATTTATATAAACTTTTACATCTCAACCGTTACAATCCTACAGCTATAACGACTCTAACTATCTTTTAATATTTTCCAGCTTGCTGACGAGGCTTCTTGAATCTTGAAGCCAATTCATGCGTGCCAACACATTAAAATTGCCAACTAGGATGCTTACTCGTCCTTGATATCAAATGATCTTTCGTTCATCTAGGAGCACACTAGTGCTCAACGAATGGTCAGTGACATTGTAGATCTAAACAACATGTTAATGTCTGAAAACTGATGATCAATTTAAGTTAATTTAGTGTGATTTGTTATGCAAATTGGGTATGTTCCTTTTTCTATAATTGGAACATGTGCATTTCAGAAAAAAATACCAATTTTTATTTGATAAAATAAACATGAAAGGACATCGCAAAAAATACCTATTTTATATGTAGACCTCAATTAAAAAAAACTAGTTCAAGGTTTAAAAAAGGAGGAACTTCAATCAAACCCTGGTTCGGGAATCACCGGTTCTACTAACCATTGGTTAAAAAAAAGGGTTAATTATCCTCAGGTCCCTATACTATTGACGATTTTGTAATAGGGTCCCTCAATTATTGCGATTTGATATAAGGTCCCTATGTTATAATGAAATATTGTCATAAGGTCCCTGACTTAACCTTCGCTGATGTCATCATTTTTTTAAAAGAAATTTTATCAAGGAAAGGACCAAATTACCATTAAGCCAAAAATTTTAAAAAAACATCTTCTTCCAAACAAAAATCCTCTGGGGAATCCTCTTCGGCCCGCTTGAAGACGACGGAGACCATCTGTGCGAGGACGGCCTTAGCGCAGATCTGGTTGGTGCCGTTGAGGCCGCCCAGGTATACATTGTAGCACGTGCGCACCACGTTCACAAGGCACTCCCTACGGATGAGCACAGCCGGGGATCGAACAGCGGCGAGGAGGACCCTGAGTACAGCGAGCTTGATGGCTTCATCGCTGAGGCTAGAGACCTTAAAGACGGCATCGAGGAGGCAGGAGAGAGGGAAGGGAGGGGAGTGGGCGGTGCCGCAGAGGAGGCCTAGGGAGAGAAGGCGGAAGGCGCAGTCGAGGGCGGGCTCGGCGACCTTAGGGTAGGAGGCATCGAAGGCGAGGAGGAGAGGACCGAGGAGGAACTCGGCCTCCGAGGAGGGGAAGTTGGCGAGGGGGAGTCTGAATCAGGATCGGGATCAAGATCGGAGGGGGGGAGGGAGTCGAGCTTGTCGAGGGCAGACTTGGAGGAGGGGTTAGCTTCTGGTGATTGAATTGAGACCGAGAGACAAGGGGGTGGCCAGGATGGTGGTCCGTTGTGGTGGTAATCTGGGTCGGACTGGTTGTTGTTGTTGGGTTTTGGGTTTCGAGCGACGACGGCTGCCAGTGGTGGCGGCTGTGGTAGAAGGTCGGCAAAGGTCACCGGGAACAGGAATGTCACCGGGGAGGAGGAGAGAGAAAAGAGAGGTTTTTTTTCAATTAGTTTTTTTTTAATTTTTTAGGGGTAATTTGGTCCTTTCCTTGATAAATTTTTTTTAAAAAAATGATGACATCATCGAAGGTTTAGTCAGGGACCTTAAGACAATATTTCATTATAACATAGGGACCTTATATCAAATCGCAATAATTGAGGGACTCTATTACAAAATCGTCAATAGTACAGGGACCTGAGGGTAATTAACCAAAAAAAAAAGATGCATCATCAATTTGTGCCATGTTGGTAATTCGAAATCATGCCATCATTGTCTCACAAAAAATCAAAGTTCGGGTCTTAAATATCTTTCAAAAATAACACAAATTATTAAGATCACCTGCAGTAGTGTTCCCGAAACAATCTATCTCCAATTATTCTCGAAATAAATAAATAATTTTTTATTTATCTACATCAAAACAAATCACCTTACTCAATTTTTTATCCACATTCATATTTCTACCCCAACCTATCCCCAATCAATAAACAATAATATTTCTCTCATCTATATCATCAACTCATTTATCTTTAATTTTTTTATCCACATATTATCTAAAATTATTTCGTAATAAACTTTTATAAATATATATAAATATAAATATTGTATTTTGCATTAAAAATTTAATCTAAAAAAATATATAATTTTGACGAATAAAAATGACTATTTAAAAATTATTTATCTTTTTAAAAGTTACAAATAATTCTAAATTCTTTTTCCAACCCAAATCCTATCTTAACAAAATTAATTTGGACGAATAATATTGTACTAAGTGTATGCAATAGATGAAAAAAAAGTGGAGCCCACGGTGACGGCCAACCCGGGATAACTGACCATCCCCGGGAGGTCATCCCTGACCACCATTTTTGTGTGTCACGCACATGCATTGCGCGTGCCATAGCCCTCTGCGTCCTCGGGACGTCATTATGAAAAGTCTAAAGTGGATATCTTCATAGTACAAGGTACACAATGGTCATAATGTTTATCTTATATAATATATAGTACTAAATTGTCCTTATCCATAAACTTTTTAAATGACAAATTAATTGGACTTAATTTTATAAATCAAATTAAGTTATCGACATATTTTTAACTCCAAATAAATCAAAGTATTTTACTATTCACATAGATGGTTTGTTTTTCTTTCACACCAAATCGATATTGTATAATTATATTGTGTTGTATCAACATTGAGTGAGAGAGTTTGATCCCTAGATGTAACACACACTAATTTTAACACCATAAATCATTATTTAAATCATAAACATCTCATTTAACTTAACTTATAATTTTAATTCAATAAGTTCATCAATATCAACAGTTCACTTAAAAATTCTCTCAAACTAAAGTTTATGAACTCTATAAACAACCTTTTGTTAAAATTACTATCGAACCACACGTTCAACAAACTTTTTGGTTTTGTAAAATATTTGAACTTTAATTATTTTTTGGTATCAGCTATCACCTAATCCAATTTCAACTCTAATTACAACTACAAGGTTAAAATTCAAACAGAACTACATCGTGTGAAAGGAGGAGCAGACGGTGTGTGAACACTGGGCCCCCAGGGCATTTGATCTATTACTGTGGACCTAAATTGGAGTGTGTATGCCCAAAAGTCCACACCAAAAAGCAAGTGATTAGCATGTCAGTTTTCTTAACACTTCATCTATATGCCTTCCCCTTGGACATTACTTTTGCAATTTAATTTTGAGAAAATAACAATACCATATGAAAATAATTTAGCATCTATAATAATAATCTAATTTTGAGGAAGTAACTTTATATCTCTCAAGTCTGAGAAAAACCTCCATCTCATTCTAGGATTAATTTAAGTTAATCTTACTTTAATGAACGGTGAACGAACTAAGAAAAGAAATGGATCAATAATTTGTACATGAAAATTCTTTTAATCTTCATTCCAGTTGATGTGTTGTAAGTCAAATTTAGAAATTACCTTCTCAAATTCGAAATTTTGAGAAGACAATTGTTGAAATAGAAAAATCGATTTTCCACTCAACAACAACAATATTAAATATTTGTGTGGAAGAAAATATGTGGGAGAATGTCATAGCAGAAGTGAGAGTGTTACTGAGAACATAAGAGAGGGGTTAATGAGATCAATGCGTGTAGCAAGATCTGAAAGGTAAGATGGATATATAAAATACGTAGTAATTTCACACTGATTCTCTAGCCTAGACACTACCTTTGACCAAGAATCCTTTCCCGTTAAAAATGGAAATCATTGATCGTGTTCTAATCATAATAGATGAGCTATTTCAACATAAACTCAACTAAATATTCTATTATTACACTTATTCATACCCCTCTTCTGACGAGAGGTATTCTTTGTCTCGAAGTCAATTTCTTCACATTTCCATAAATCTGTTTAGATATCGAACTCGCCTAGGATTTTCGTACTTTTCGGATATGCCACAAGAATTGCCAACCTTCTCAAACTGTCGAGAGTTGCTACTCAATTTTGATCCTTTTACGAGAATGTCATAGGATACCAAATTGTAAATCTATGTATTAGTTTTCTGTAGTCACTAAAATAGTATAATGTGATACTCCAATAAAAAATTATGACTGTTTTATCGAGATATATCATCACACACACACATATATATATATATATATATATATATATATATATATATATATATATATATATAT